>ML405329.1:0-42499 GCA_005239525.1 Nicotiana knightiana | reverse complement strand
GACATCAACTAGCATCAATAAGATCTGACCATGGTATTGAATTTGAGAATGCTAAGTTTGATGATTTCTGCGATGAACATGGTGTATCATAACTTTTCTGCTCCTAGAACCCCACAACACAATGGGGTTGTTGAAAGAAAAAATATAACTCTTGAAGACATGGCAAGAACCATGCTTATATCTAGCAAACTACCTCACAACTTCTGGGCTGAAGCAATAAACACTCCTTGTTACATAATCAATAGATGCATGACCAGACCTTTGGTAGGGAAAACTCCCTACGAATTAGNATACTCTTGTGCCATGTATTAATATGATTCCCTGGATACTAATGATGTTTATCTATCTTTGTAACTTGAGGCAATTTAAAGATTTCTAATTGGATGAATCTGGTTCATCCATGCTGATTCATCTGACTGACGAGGTGCGTACTCTTCTCCATATATTAATTCAATTACAGTCATACATGAGCAGGATTCTTCCCATAATTGGTTCAAATTCAAACACTTCGTACTTACCCAAATTGAACCAGTTTCATGAAGTCTAATCTTCACTTAATTAGCCTAGTTTTAGGGTGAAATTAAATGTCTAATCAATATCAGTCCTTCGGCGATTAGACTCCTACTTCAGTACACAGTCTGCATGTTGAAATATCCCTAGCCATATCTTATAAAAGGTAATCATTACTCTTCTCTTCATAAAGCAACCGTCAAACCAAGTTCAACTCATTCTACACAAACCAAAATTGATTACTCGCCTTTTCTTCTTAACAATACATAATCATGTCTTCACCACCACCAGCCTCTTGTTCTAATTCATCACCTAATCATGATTACGATGGAGGAAATTCTGAATCTGTATCCAATTCTCCATCTATATACAGTTCACAATCACCAGAACTTTCGTCAACCCCTGAAAATACACCCATTCCTGAACTCACTCGAAACCCTACTCCTGCCCCGAAGAATCATCGTTTCAAAGTTCTTGCCCGAAAATCTGTTGCTTTTGGGACTAAGGAAAAATTATTGGAGAATCTCATTAAAGCGGACAAAGGTACTAAGTTAGATTCGTCCAGTGAATCTTTTAAATCAGCCAATGAGGAAGACGCACCTGGTTCAACCAGTTCTAAGAAAGATAATCCTGAAATCAATTCTGAAGTTGTTTTTTGCTGATAAAAGGTTCGTATTGGTTGGGTCTTTTATTGATGTTGAAGTGCATAAAAGGAAGAGGGGTGGTAGAAAAGAAAGAATTCTTGAGAGAAAGGGAAAAGAAGTTGAGAGGGGATCTGGGGAGGATGGTACCACGCTGGTTATCTGTGGTCCCATTCCTAAAACTGTTGGAGAAAACGTCACAGATGTAGGGAGAAGCATAGTTGAGGAGGCTGTAGCAGGTCATCCAAGTCTGAAGAAAGGAACAGATGAACCTGGTTAATCTGGGGAAGAAATATTGGCTGAAAGGCTGAAGAAACTAGGGGAGTCCTATAACCCCAAGAAAAGGAGGACTCAGAAGTCCAACAAGGCAACTCACTCAGTTCCTTCAAAGAAAAGAAAAATTTCTGAAGCTGGTAATGTTCCTGCTTCAAAAGTAAGAGCTACTCGTAGCACTGTGAGAGATGAAGAAGAAAAATTGGAAAAGGCTCTGAAAGAGAGCAAGAAGAAGAGGGCAGCAGAGGGAAAAGCAAATATTTGAGAGCTTGTTGAGGCTATTGAGATTGAAGAGATTACGTTGGACATGGTCCAACAGGAGGAGCAACCTGCTCCAGGTGTTCATGAGACACCAAAATCCACAAAGGCTAAGGCTTCTTCAAAGAAGTAAGCTAGAATGTATGTCACACCAACAAGATCTGTTAAGAGGACCAGGGCCAAGCAAAAGAAAGTGAAAATTGTTGAGAAAGAGGATGATGATGCAGACTGGAGTGGAGTGGAGGAGAAGTAAATAAGAGAGGTGACTGACAGAGTTACCATGTTTGGAAAGAGAACAATACTGAAGGGTAAGATGATGAAGGATCAAGAGGAGCCTAGAATGCAATATCTGCTGGAAACTCTAAGAGGTGCAGGGCTGGAAAGACATGGTCCTTCGCATGGAAGGTAGGCTGGTAAGGGCTGAGTTGGTAGAATTCATGGGAAATGCCATTTTCAAGGAAGGCAGGGTCACCTCCATGGTCAAAGGAATTGAAGATTCCTTTCATGCTAAAGAACTGGGTGTTATTCTGACCATACCAACTGAGGGATATGAGGACTACACAAGGCAAAGATGGCCTTGTCTAGATGGGATGGCCTCATTAATCAACATCACCAGATTCTTCAGTGATAATGAGAAGGAGATTGAACCCAGGCCGGTCTACAAGAGTGAAATGAATCCAGAGCACAAGCTACTCTTCGAGTTCGTCATCAAGTTCTTATTGCCTAGACAAGAAAGAAGGCACATTGCAAATTACATGGATCTGACCTTGATGGAGTGCTTGTACAGGGGAAGCAAATGAATTGGCCGGCTTTCATCATCCAACTCTTGGACAGAGTTGTGAATGGAACCAAAGCACACACAACTCCATATGGCTTCATTCTAACAACAATGTTTGCACATTTTGGGGTTCCAGTGAAGAAGGCTGAGATGACTACTGCAAAAGACTATTTTGGGAAAGAAACTTTGCTGACATGTGAATACAATGTAAATGTTCCTGTTGATGAACCTGGTTCATCTAGGAAGCAACCATTCAATAACAAAGTTAGAACTCTGGTGCAGGAAAATGATATCAAGGATATAAAGATCCTTCGTTTGAAGTCTCGTGTGATTGAGGTTGAAGTTGAGCGGGATGCTCTTAGAGATGAAGTAGCAAATGAGAAAGAAAATAATGAGGGTGTTCTTAAGCAGATGATTTCTCTCCTACAATCCAAGACCACAACCTCCTCTGCACCTTCCCATCCTTAGGCTGTCCAGAGCTTCCAAAACCCCTCTTTAGACCAGTTGTTCAGTTTTAGTTGTTTTTATTCTATTTCTTGCTCATGGTTGGTTTGTTTTTGTTTTTCTGGATGGTGGTTGATAATCATTACTAATCAATGAATTCTGATTCTAGTTATTGACTTGTCTCAATTTCTTAGATAGCTTACATTTATTGGCTTCTTGTGTTGATTAATCATGCTTTGCACCTGCAGTTGCCTCAATGGCCATGAGTAATAATTAATAAATCTGGTAAGTGTATATTTTGCAAACTTTTCGATGATGCCAAAAGGGTGAAGATATGTGCTGAACTTTTCAAAAATTTTCAAAGTGATATTTATAACCTAATGAACCTGGTTTCTCTATGATTAATGCTTAAAATCATACAAAGTGTTTGAAGTGTATACAGGATTAAGCACAAAGTTTTTCATCATCAAAAAGGGGAAATTTGTTGACCCATGTTACTGCATAGTTTTGAAGATTGACAAATGGCTGACCAGTTGAACCAGGTCCATCAGAGCACACATCTTGAACTAAATAGCGGGCACATGAACCATATATGCATATGAGATATTTGTGAATGTGAAATATCAAAGAACCAAGAGATTGTCTCCTAATGCGAAAAGGTTGCAAACTGATGAGAAGATTGAAGTCGAATTCAGCAAGGAAAGTANTATGATTAATGCTTAAAACCATACAAAGTGTTTGAAGTGTATACAGGATTAAGCACAGAGTTTTTCATCATCAAAAAGGGGGAATTTGTTGACCCATGTCACTGCATAGTTTTGAAGATTGACAAATGGCTGACCAGTTGAACCAGGTCCATCAGAGCACACATCTTGAACTGAATAGCTGGCACATGAACCGTATATGCATAGGAGATATTTGTGAATGTGAAATATCAATGAACCAAGAGATTGTCTCCTAATGCGAAAAGGTTGCAAACTGATGAGAAGATTGAAGTCGAATTCAGCAAGGAAAGTAACAAAAGAAAGGAAGTCGGGTTTGGTATGAATTTGTTCACCCAGGTAGAGTTGGACTAGAATTGGACGACAAGCTCAACAACTGACTCTATAAATACTCCATGTATTTCTGCTGGAATTCAACACTCACAAAAGCTGAAGTGAATCAAAATTGAAAGCAAAGTTCCTAGAGTTATTTTGTTAGTAGAATCATTGTGCAATCTAAAGGCTACAGTTAAACTAGAAGAACCAGTTCCATCTGATTAATTATTGAGTCTATTTGATTGTAGTAGGAGTTTTAATATTGTATCTTTTCAGCTTTCATAGAAGTAATTGTAATAGGTACACATTATTCAAGTTATAGTTAACTTGAAACTTGTAGAAATTAGCTAGGGGCTAGTTACTACAAAAGGATTAGAGCTAGTCCTAGGATTACAAAAGAGTTTATTTTGTAAGTTCGTTTGGCTCAGAGTTTTAGTGAAGATTTTGAGCAAATACTACTGAGGAGTAGGTCTTTTTTACCTTTTGAGCCAGGTGTTTTCCACGTAAAAATCTCTGTGTTTTTACTTTACTGCTTTTAATATTCTGCAACAGTAGAAGTAAGTACATCAACAAGAACCAGGTTCTTCCAGTTAGACAGCACTCGAAAAATTGGGTACCTCACAATTAACTTATATAATTGTGTGGTATTGACGTCTAAAACATCACTAGCCTCATAATCTGTCACTGACATTTGTCCCTGCTCCAACTGCTCAAACTGATGTCGTAGCTCTTCTCTCTCAGAGGGTGGGATATACCTGTCTAGAAATATCTGAGTGAACTGCTCCCAGGTGATAGGAGGAGAATCTGCTGGCCTGCTGAGAATGTAGGACTGCCACCATCTGCGAGCTCTGCCCTCTAGCTGGAAGGTAGTGAAGTCCACTCCATGGGACTCCAGTATCCTCATGTTGTGCAGTCTGTCCCTGCACCTATCGATAAAGTCCTGGGAATCCTCGCCCCACTCACCCCCGAAGACTGGAGGGTGCAACCGAGTCCATCTATCCAATAACTTCTGCGGATCGCTGTCCGCACCTGGTTTGGGCTCAGGTATTGCTGCCACAGGCTGGGCCCCTCCCATGGGCAGTGTACCCGGGGTATGATGAAGTGCTGTTGTCTGGCCTGCAGCCTAGGCAGTAGGGGTCAAGGCTCCCCCTCACGCCTGAGATGTGGCAGGATCCGCTGGAAATAAACCAGCCTGGGACATAGTGTCCATGAACCACATCATCCGGCCCATGATCTCCTGGAATGCAGCTGCTGTCATAAAGTCCACCGGAGCAGGACCTGCTGGGGGCACCTCACCCTGCTCCTCTATAGTAGGGTCCTCTGGTGATGGTATGACTGGAGTAGCTCGGGGACGCCCTCATCCCCTACCTCAAGCCGGTGCCCTCCCCCGGCCTCTGCCACGGCCTCGAACAATGGGGGTAGCGGCCCCTCCCGAGTCTGGAACATCGTATGCACGCGTCCTCACCATCGTGAGAGAATAGAAGAATGAAATTTAGTAAACCATTGACTGCACTATAGAATAAAAATAGGGAGAGGTTTTCCTAACACCCTATAGCCTCCCGAAGATAAGTACAGACGTCTCCATACCGATCCGTAAGACTCTACTAGGTTTGCCCGTGACTTGTGAGACCTACGTGAACCTAGTGTTCTGATACCATGTTGTCACGACCCAAAATCCTAACCGAGGTCGTGTTGGCGCCCAACAGTGGGGTCAGGCAAGCTGACTCTTAATTTACTAAAGGTTCCTTCTTATTAGATTAAATACTTTATAATATACTCAGTTTTTAAAAGTTAAAAAATTATTTGACAAGGATAAATAGCCAGTTTTAATCAAAACAGTCATGAAGAGGAATGAGCCAACATATATATACATATATATATATCAAGGATAAATAGCCAGTTTTAATCAAAACAGTCATGAAGAGGAATGAGCCAACATATATATATACAGACCCGTAAACCAAAATAACAACTACGTGTGTGCCAGGAACTAGTGTCACAAGCCTTACGGGCATACTAACAGAATATACAAAACATAATATACAATCCCACTGTCTGAAAGGAATAGACAGGAAATAAGCAAAATAAAATCCAAGGTGCTGATGAGGATCGTCGGAGAAGCAGCTCACCGTGAAGTCGGGTCCAACTAAGATCAGAATCGAGCTCTGGTCTGATAACCAGATGCACCAGCCTCAGAACCTGTACAATTAAGTACAGAGTGCAGTATGAGTACATAAATAAATATGTACCCAGTGAGTATCCCGCCTAACCTCGAAGAGGTAGTGATGAGAGGTCGACTTGACACTCACTAAGGTACAATAAAATGATTAGCGATATATAATATCAGTAACAAACATACAAGGATGATAAAAGCAGTAGACATTTAGAATAACAGTGGTTCAAATAAATACTGACAGTAAATATACAATTTCTATCTCATTATTCTTTTCTTTCCTTTAAAAGTTTATCGGAACACTCAAAATCCATAACACAATTCTTAACAATTTAACATGCGCATACAGGATAAGGACAACCGTCCTGAGCCATCATAATGATCATATATGTGCACTGTCGAGGGTCGAACGGCCCGGACCATAATATGTATATATCTTTCAATCTCGTCGTGGCGTACGGCCCGCTCCTGTGAGAGTGGGGGAAACAATACTCCGCTTGGGGAATGTAAATTGTGAAGCGGTCACATGCACAAACAATCCACACATTTATTATTCATCAAATACTTTTCGTGAAAACTCCTTAAAAATTACTAAAATTCCATGATCTCAGGAGAACAAGCTGCATATAACTTTAACTCACTAAGCATATAATACATTTCAAGGAAAACATAAAACATGGTGTAAGCCTAGCTACCCGGACATAACAATAATAGCCGCTACGTACGAACTCTCGTCACCTTGTACGTATGTAGCCCCCACAATTATACATATAGCATTTAAATCACATAGGGGGACAGTTCCCCCTTACAAGGTTAGAAAGGAGACTCACCTCGCGTCGCACCTACTCCCCGGGTCAAGAATGCGCCCGAAACCCCGAACATGACACCCACAGACTCGAAACTAGCCAAATTTTGTACAAATATGTCAATTTATATTCAAAACAGGGAATTCTCCTATTACTTAGCCAAATTCACCATTCTTGAAGAAATTCTAAAATCCACCCTCGGACCCGCATGCTAGGATTCTAAAAATGCTCGAAGGAAACACTCACCCGTAGCCTAAGGATCATTAATATACGATTTTTACTTGATTTCATAGCTAATTCACGGGTAAATTCTCAAATTCTCGAAAGCCCTAGGTTACTACCCAATTCTAGATCTTTCACTAATTATGTGATTAAACTTAACTAGGAATTCATGCATGAAGCTAATATTAGAGTAGAATTTACTTACCTTCAATAACCAAGTCGTTTTGCCCTCTAAAATGGTGGAAATCGCCCCAAGGAAGAAGAAGGAGATAAGGAAACTGAGTTGAATCCCGTGTATAAAAACACATTGTCTGAATAGTGTTTCCGCACCTGCAGTCTCGCAGCTGCGAGCCAAGGCTCGCACCTGTGGAAATAGACGAGGGAGTCTGGGCCCGCATATGCGGAGTGGAGACCGCACCTGTGGCTCCGCTCCTGCGAAACATTGTCCGCACCTGCGAGAAATGCCCTGCCCACTGGGGGTTGCACCTACGAGGCTGGGACCGCAGGAGCAGTCCCGCACCTACCACTGGGCAACCGCACCTGCGGTCACACCACAACAGGTGCACCAGCAGCTATTTCAGCTGGTTTTTGGCCTCGTGTGGTGTCCGAGAGGCACCTGGGCCAACCCGAGTCCCTGTCCAAATATACCAACAAGTTCCAATTCATAATACAGACTCGCTCGAGCCTTTGGAACACCCAAAACAATGCTAAAACTTAAAATCACACCTCAAAACCCCTAGAACCAAACTTAGGAACTTTAAGTTTACTTTACTTTGCTAACAACGCGCCGAACCGACCTATACTACTCGAAATGACACCAAATTTTGCAGGCAAGTCATAAATGACATAACGAAACTATTCCCGGTCTTAAAATTCCATTCGGACCTCGATAACACAAAAACACGTCCCAAACCACAATAGGAACTTAAGGAACTTCTTATTTCAATATTGGGTGCCGAACGCTCCCGGGTCATCCAAAACCCGTTCTAAACATACGCCAAAGTCCGAAATCATCATACGAAGCTACCGTAACCATCGGAAATCGATTCCGGGGTCGTTTACCCAAAATGTTGATCACAGACAAACTTTTCCTTAAAGGCCAACCTTAAGGAACCAAGTGTTCCTATAGCACTCTAAACACTTCTGAATCCCGGACCACCCGCCCCCGTAAGTCATAAATCACAATAAGCCACTATGGAAAGTTTCATTTAGGGGAATGGGGCTCGATAACGTGAAACGACCGATCGTGTCATTACAGAGGACCTTTAGAGGCTAATTTGTGAGAAGGAAGAACTTACTTCCTAGCGGGATCAACTTGCGGAAGAACAAGACCAAGCTGTTATCCACCTCTCGAAGTTGAAAGTTAAAGCTACTGAAGTTGTTGCATTGGAAGCTCGTTTGCAGCAAAGCGAGCAAGAGGTGGTAACCCTTAGCCAAGAAATTATCCCGATGAAGGTTAAATTTGATGAGGCCAGGGCCAAATGGGTGGAAGTCCATCACGCCATTCTTGCTGCAAAAGAACGCGAGGCTGCCTGCGCTAAAAAAGTAACTAACTTAAAGGCAGCCTTGAACTCCAAAATTGAAGAGCTTTCTGTTGGGGGGGGGGACATGCCCAGTTGGAAGAGAAGTACAGGAAAACTATAGAGCATAATAGGCTCTTTAGTTCAACTGTCTGTGACCTTGATGTTAGCCTCGGATCTATTAGGTCCGCCCGGGCAAAGCCTTTATTCCGAGGTAACCCAACTCAAAGAAGAACTTAAGGCCAGGTACAACATGAGGAGAAAAATCTTGTAAGCGGCCAAAGCAGTTATCGTTGATTTGATGCCGAAGTTGCTAAGGTCTGTGAGTTTTATTTAGCTGCTAAAAATGGGCTCCTAGCGTAGTTTGATGCTTTTGGTCCTTATGGTTCCAGTTCCAAGTTCTTGAGAACTAAAGAGGAATCAGAGGGCGATGATGTTGAAGACCAAACTGGGGAAAATGTTGAGCCATCGGTGAATCCTTCTACTTCTCCGGGGGACGTGGACACTTTTCTTCCTCCTGGTTCTGGAGATACTGTAGTTTAGATTTTCTTTTCTTTTTTCCATTCTTGTACCTTTGCCGTTTTGGCATGTTTTTGTAAATAAAAACATATTTTTGCTCAAGTACTGTTTGAGTCTTACTTTCATTTGAATATCCATGCAAGCCTTTAAGCTTTGCATTTTCTTAAGAATTTTGCACACGTTTTTCTGTTTGCGCTTTATTATATGTAGTCTCGGATTTACTTTCCTCGAAGCACTTGGGTTCCGAGCATTAACCCATTTACGTGAGGGTTTCTATAAGTATTTATGCAAGTTTACTTTTTGCGTCCTTTCGTGTACGTCTTTGGGTGCATTTTTCCCCGAAGGCATTTTGATTCCGGGCATAAATTCTTTCGAAACCAACCCTTTAACGTTGGGTTTTCGTAAGAGAGGGCCCTCTATGTTTATGGTGCTCTTGAAGAGGACGTCTCCTGTTCATTAAGGCACTAGAATTTGAAGTACTTGTTTAACTTTCGAATGACAAAGTTAGTTCATCATTCAGATAAGAAACAAGATAAAAATAAAATGATTTCATTTCATTTAATTCCTTCTATTTTCAAAAGTACACAAGCATTTGCTATGCTAGAAAGAAATTGCCATTACTTGTAGCTATCTTGTACCACTTGTTTCTACGTAGCTGGCCGCGCAGTCCAATGTTCCGGTTATGCAATTATGTTTCCAATTTTTTGTTCCCCATCGTCGTGGCCGTAATTGTTGCCGTATCCTCATATCACTCCCCCAAGTGTTCGAATACGAATAATGCAAATTGGAACACTGGAAATCTTGTGCCTTCAAAGATTCCACCAATGAATTGCTAGATAATACTTAACTCGGTAACACACCTTACTTCCCCCTAGGAATCTATGCTATTGAGAAAAAGACTATCTAACACCCCTCTAGTGGTTTGTGCTCGTGAACGGTAGGGTAACCTTTGCTCGGTAGAAAACTTAACTTCCAGTGGGAATTTGCTATCGAGCCAAAGATTATCTAACCTTCCCCGAGTGGAAACTTGCTTGTTTGCCTTGCTATTAAAGGTCTTATTGTTGCCGTCTTCATAGTATGCTTTTTGTCGATGCCTCGTTAAAAACCTTGCCCGGAAAACCCAATTGGGACAAAAACTGAATGAATGGAAAAAGAGTGCAACACATACTTTCTGGTTGAATAATGTTCATCGGCAATAATATCTTTTAAGGTGTGCCACGTTCCAATTATTGGGAAAATTGTCTCCATTATGGTTCTCCAACTCTTATGAACCTTTCCCGGTGATAACCGAAATATGATAAGGTAATAATGGAATAGTGAAGGAAGAATGCGGTATAAAGGCAAAAGGAACAAGATAGCATTTATTCAGATCCTACAGATATGTTACGACTCCAGAACATTATGCAAGCACGACGCCAGGGAGAGGTAGTAAGGGTTCCCGCATGGGATGTTATTGATAAATTAGTGCGAATAAACACTTAATACGTAAGGAGCCAGTACGAGAGGTAAGTTAAGACAAAGGAAAAATCCCAATAGAGATTATGCAGAATGTAGATATGAGAATGGACCAACGTGTAGTTAGTAATTGATTCAGGAAGAGTCTAGTTATGACTAGACAAGAAAATACAGATAAATCAACAGATCATGCAAGATAGACATAGTGAACCCCAGTATAGGGAATTCAATCTCGCAGATACGAGATCACAGTCCTTGAAACATTTACAGATAAGAGTTTGAGTAGCTAAGGTACCATATAAGTGTTACAGAAAATAAAAGAAAGTTCCATTGGGGAGACAATCAAAATTTAGCTCAGAAGCAACCCTACGAGCACAAGGGCGCGGAGGTAAGTAACTAAGGATAATTATAGGCGAGTAAGAACATCAAAAATACTTTCGGGTATACGATGTAATAAGCTCGCAACTTTACAGAAGTCAGAGGGTCTCCCCTAAGTACTACATCGAAAAACTAGGTGAGGAAATAAGGAACAAGGCTTCGACCTAATAGTTACCTAAAGAAGAAATGATCTTGTAACCACAGTCTCACTACAACATCGTATCCACTCTGTAAGAAAGTGGCACCTACTGTGACTAATGAACGGGAAGAAAAATCAAAAGTAATATTCGAGATCATATGGGTTGCATGGAATTCCAATATATGTGGGCACTAAGATAAGCCAAGTATTCATGCAAAAAGTGACAGAACGACCAGGAAAAGTAATTGCTTACATTTAAAGACAACTTAGAAGGAATGGAAGGAAATCTATGGTGCTAGCAAGTTAAAGGAAGGTTGAGAGTAGTATAAATAGATCTGTGTAGGTCACAAGCTAAAGTATCATAGAGCAACAAGGTTCTAGGTATATAAGGGTAAGGATAAAAAAAGGTGAGTGAGAAGCGAGAATAGGTAAGTCCACGAGATTAAACCCATCACAATAAGAGAGCTGACGGTTTCCATAAGTTATAAAAAGCTCAGTATATCCTAAATGAACTTAGAGGAGTTTAGGACCAGGAGCATTTAGAAGAGATGGAATGCTATCCTAGTGGTAGAATAAGGGAGTAATTGTGATACATAAAAGTATGATGTTTAAGCCTTTCATTGGGTAATGATTCAAAGAAAAGGTATTTCATAAATTGTACAGGATTAAAATACCCCCATAAGATGAATCACGTTAGGATGCTATGAAATACAGTTATTGAAGTATAGTATTGTCCCTAAGTGGATCAAGTAAATAAATCTAGATGTTCCCTGATGAGATGTGAGCCCTAGTGACAATATAGTACATAAGAGGTTTCAAGTTTTCGATAGTGGATTATATATCAACATTAAGGTGAATCAACAATAGATGGATGAAAGTTCCAAAGTATGAGATGAGATTAGGCTATCATTCTTAAGATGAACATTAATAAGAAAGCTTTAAGGGACTTGGAATCATACATATAGGATAAGTAGCGAGAGAGTTACCTGGAGTTGGGTAGCAGACCTTGGTAATAGTAAATCAAAGTAAGTTTTATGGTATAGTATAAGCTATTAGATGTAATAAAGGCATAATCATAGATAAACGACGCTATGAAATAAGATATAGCAATAGTCTTAAGTTCGACAAGTACCGAATGAAGAACTTCAGTACACCTATAGATGCCCAGAAGGAGATCTTGTCAAAGTTTTGTATATGTTCCCAAAGCGAGCCTAGAAATTGGCTAAAAGCTGGAGGAAAAGGAGAGAAGAGTTGCATAAGCGCACATACAAGGACAAAGTCGTACAAGCTGCATGACAGAAGGTAGCAATAGTTCCAATATTTATAGAATTCTAACAACAAGTCGTGGTGTGAGAAAGAGGCCTAAAGGGGGAATGTCTTGGACTTTGGATTTATTCGTAAAATAGTTGCCAGGATGCAAGGAAAATGTTAAAGATAATCAGGAGAGCTATGGGTTATGAGACTAATAATCACATCAATCAACATCCGAGTACAAATTCTCCATAAGGGGGAATGATGTTACACCCCATGTTTTCGTACGTAAGAGTACGTCGTAAGTCAATTGATGTATGCTCAAAAATGAAATCATCTTTGAAAAGTTTATAAAGTAAGTTAATTATGTTACCGAGGAGGTTAAAAATATTTAATATCACTAACACCAAGTACCAAGAGGCTTGGAAGGCTTAGAAGCTAAATGAATTGAAGAATATAAGTTTCGTCGAAAGTCGACAAGTTGGGAATGTACATGTACATTTGGGGTGAGATGAGTTCTTAACATTATACGAAGATTATGTTATGAGTTATATTAGTCTTATGATAGTCATATGTTATATTTTGAAGTCAAGCGAGTTGAGGAACAAAATATGGAAAAGGTCATCACAAGTTACATTCATAAATGTGCTGAAGATTAGTACAAATGTAGCTGATCTTTTCTACCAATATACCTTGAAGTACGGGGTGATATACCTAACAAATTAAACATCTACGATTCTAGTTTCTAACTCATTTAACTATTTGTCGATAATAAATTGGAATATATAGATATTTGCGTTTCGAGAGACTCCGCAAGCAGCTCCCATAAGACCCACAAAGTCGGTGTAAAACTCCAGCTTGTATTTAAGTCAACTCTGAATCATTTTAACTCATTTTTCTCGTCCAAAAAATTTCCTAAACCCTCTTAAATTCTCTCCAAGGGTTCCTTCATGATTCGATGGTGAAAACATAAGATAAAACATGAATCCAACTCTAGAAACCCCGTAGTGCTTGCTATATCGTAGATTTTCATCTTGTGGTTATTTTAGAGGGTTCTTCAATGTGAAGTAACCTCATGTTTCGTGTTATTCTTTATGATTAAGGTAATAATCATTTCCTCCTTCACATATATTATATTTTCAATGCGAGCTACAAGTGTTTACACACCAACTTGAACACCAAAAGTTGATTCAAGAAGAAAATACAACACCTATAGTGTTGTGGTGTTATTGAGGATAATTATGGGCTGTTCTTGGCTGAAATTTCGTGTTTTTTCAACTTTTTGTGGTGATTATAATATCTACTACATGTTCTTGAAGTTTTTTGTGTGTTGGTTGCGTTATTTGAGCAAAATACTACAAGAGGAGACCCGAAATAGTTTGAGATGTTATTGTTTTAAATGGACTATTTTGGAAAGACTGTTTCCATGAACATTTAATGGTTGGAAACCTTTGAAAATGAATTTTGTATGATATTTTTATTATAAAATAATGTATACATGTCGAACTTGATGTTGGTACTATGAATATGAAGGGAAAGGACAACATAACAAGGGAAAGTTGTACTTGTTGTTGTTGTTAGATTGTTGGGCTGTTTGAGGGTGAGTTAGGAGATGAATAGGAGGTTAGAAGTACTCCCATGGTACTTAATATCATGATGTCTATTTTGTTAAGTTAATGAATGAATGACTTTGGGGTTAAAGGGTTAAAAAGGAATTCAATCCGAGCTTGCCATTTGTCATGTTAAATAATAGTTTCGTTGGTGATCTTTATGCACTTGTTGTTGTGTAGCTTTATTTGTGTTGTGGTTCTGAAAGTATATAGGTGAAGGTGGTATGGGTTTGTATTCGTTGATGGACTTGGGAAATCAAGGTAAACAGGGGAGATGTTTCCCGTTTTATTATAAAAAAAGCTTGTCATTCATTGTATGATAGTTGCATCTTTCGTACCTTAATGATAGAATTATTATCATTATTATAGATTAAAGTGTGATGAGAGGAGTTCAACGTGGTAGAAGAAAACTCTCCACAGAAACATCACAGGGATCACACAACCTTAGAACATTCTGCAGGAGATAACCCACTTGTTTAGCCTCAAATGGCACCCCTCTTTGACCTCATCATGGTCACAATCACTATGCAATCACATTATCTTCTTGAGTCTTAACTCGCCAATAAGACATAAGAGTCTACTCTATCCCACACATGAACAACATGAAATATCCCTCTATACACTTATAAGTCGAGATTGTACAACACATAAAGACAAAAATCAAGCACCTAATAGTCCTTTTTACATCCCAACCAAACTCTTCTCGTTACATCCAAGCCATCTAAACACATCCCACAGTCACATCATAGTCATCATATAGCTATCCAACAACTCACCGAGCCATCAATCATATCCTTAGGGATACTACCGGAAATAAGAGTCCAAAATCACATACTCTCACAACTGAAACCACTGAGTCCAAGCTGCAGTCAGAACCTGGCCTCATGTACTCCAGAATGGCCTAACACCACAACATAGAGAACACATCTCTCACTTCACCAAACCCACTAGGTAAGCCAAGTAACATTCAACATAACTCATATGATAATAATAAGAGTAAATGAGTAAAAAGACTGAATTTCTAATAAGTCATGAGCTTATATGACTTAGAATTTACAAAGTTGGTACAAAATAAATACACCATCTGTTCAAAATATACATAAACCAAATTTCAAAAAATCCAAAGCTACCAAGGACAAGTGGCAGCTATAACCAGAATGTCGGTACATCTTCAATGCCAGCTCCCGCTATACACAACATACATCAACTCTAAGATCTGCATGCTAGGTGTAGAAGTGTAGTGAGTACAACTGACCCCATATACTCAATAGGTAACAAACCTAAGTTGAAAGCAATGACAAGCTCAAAAGAAGGTTAGTGTCCATCATCAATAGCCAATAACAATTCAAAACAGTATAGTGAAGACAATAAGTTATATAACTCAAAAAATGTAATGGTCAGCTCGTTCACTGATACGGGAAAGTAGACATGCTTTACAAGTATAATAGTCCGAGTCTAAATTTTACCATGAAATCAATTAAACATGAGTTTATCAAAAGATCTGTGTTTTTCCCTAATTACAACATCAGTTATGACTTTTCCTTTACCAGTTAGCATGAGGAAAATGCATCTCTATGCCTACATGTCAAATATACATGTCAAGTTATCAAATGTCAATCATTGCCTAGCATGAGGAAGGTATATCTCTATGCCTACATGTCAAGTAATCAGTGTCACAGTGAAATCATTAAGTTCACACAATCTTAGCACACTCCAGGTGCCTGACTCAACTGCCCCACTTGATCATACACAATAATTATATGTCAAATCAACAATATCATCGTGGATCCATCAAATAATCACTTAGCAGTGTACGGGTGCTTGGCATAACTGCTCATCATCAAGCATGTGTATATAACACTGTGTTTGCACCCACTGCTGGCATGTCAGGTTCCGGAGGGACAGATTCTACCCAAGCACTAATCATAATCAAAGATCCCAAATAGTGGGGCCTAGTGCACGCGTAGCCTCAAATCAGTAGGCATCGCATACACGTCACCTCAATATTAATATAACGGTTGTGACGTGCAATCAAATCCATATATCCATATCAATACGGCTCTATGGACCACATCAGTCATCAATCCGCTCAAGTCTCAGTATGCAGATATAATCACAGAAACACAATCCAACAATCAACACAGAATATCACAATACTCCTTAATACAATTCAAACCCGTGTCATGTAAAAAGAAACCAATAATATATGTGACAACATATCAAAAGTGCACAGAGATAGGATATAACATGCATACGTGACTATCATGACTGTACTATGTGAATACGACTAAGGCAAATATCTCAACATTGTGAAAACAACCCTATCATGTTTCAAAAAATTGAGCAGGTAGTCTAGGCATGATTTCTAGCATGAATAATATCCCACGTAGTCATACAAATAGAGAAAATATGATATCAAAGGAGAATAATAGCAAATCAAGGCATATAATAGCATAAGAACTACTACCTGAATCATGAATACCTCGGTGCACACACCTGCACCCGTCACCTAGCACGTTCATCACCCTCAACCCATCTCAAATATCATAGATCCCCGGGATATTTACCCTCAAATCCAAGTTTAGTGATGTTACTTACCTCGAACAAGCCAAATCAAAGACCGAGAAAGAAAAACAATATTCTAAAAATGCCATCCCGCGCGAATCAACCGTCGAATGGCTTGAAACTAGCTAAAAGAAACTCAAAAACATCAAGTAATGCCTTAGGAAACAAAATCAAGCGACAAAGGTCGAATCTTTAATAAAAAACTCAAAGTAAACCAAAAGGTGAACCCAGGCCCGCACCTCGGAACCAGACTTAACTTATAAATTCCGATAACCCATTTGAATATGAGTCCAACCATACTAATTTTATCCAATTCTGACTCCGAATCAATTTTCAAAATCCAATTATTCCCCTTAGAAAAGTTTTTGATAAAAATTCTAATTCTCCAACAAAAGCATGGATTAATTAAAATGAACAACCATAATCGTGTTAAGATATAAAAACTAAGGTTAGATACTGACCCCATGAAAAGACGAGAATAACGTAGTGAAAATCACCTCAATCGGAGCTCTCGAACTCAAGATATGCTCAAAATAGCAAAAGAACGCAACCTGATTTTTTTATACACAGGAATTTCCGCTTTTGCGCCCAACAATAACGCACTTGCAGAACCCAACTTTGCATCTGCGAAGCATCGGTACCAACTTTCTTCTTTGACACCAAAATGAGCATAACATCCTCATACGATGTCCTAATTCGATAATTGTTACACCCCAACTCCGGGGAGCGCGACCGGCGCTCAACTGAGTGTACCCGGTCGAGCAAGCCTAGACACTTTCTACCCAAATCGCTTATGACCAATAGGAGGCGCATTTTTGTTAGTTAAACAGTAGAAGGATCATATATATAAACATTACTAAGTCATTTCATTTTTGCTAAATCATTGTTAAGTTTCAAAATACATACACTTTATGATTTAGTGGAACAAGAGTCCAAAATACAACATAACCCGTTTGACCCTTTCTAGAACCCATATACAACCCACATAATGTCTACGGAGCCTCTAATGATACAAAAGAGAGTACAGATAATGCCGGTAACAAGACCCCGACTATACCTTAAAAAGTACAACAATATAAACAAGAGATATAATACATGACCCTGGAATGAAATGAGGCTCACCGAGTCTGCTGAGAAGAGGGTGCAACACTATCTGTGATCAACACTGCCTGCTATAAAACCACTTGCATCCATTTAAATATGCAGCTCCCCCGACAAAAGGGATGTTAGTACTGTCGAATAGTACTGGTATGAAAACTAAACACCATCTCAAAAAAATGAATAGTAATACAAGGGAAACATTCAAGAAAGCAATATGAGCTATAAGTAACACTAAAACGTCAAGTAAAAGATCACTTATATTTTCAAGTCAATTTCCACGTTATTAGGTTGGATGGTTTTTAATGCCAATATGCCACAATCCACAATACCACGGTGTTCTTACATGGAGTCCAATCTCGTCCTAATCGGCTAAGCCATCTCATTTGAGACATCAACCATATTCACAATTTCATTCACAATACCACCGTGTTATTACACAGAGTCTGATCTCGGCTATATCGGCTAAGACATCTCATTTGAGACATCAACCATATTCACAATTTCATTCACAATACCACCGTGTTATTACACAGAGTCTGATCTCGGCTATATCGGCTAAGACATCTCATTTGAGACATCAACCATATTCACAATTTCATTCACAATACCACCGTGTTATTACACAGAGTCTGATCTCGGCTATATCGGCTAAGACATCTCATTTGAGACATCAACCATATTCACAATTTCATTCACAATACCACCGTGTTATTACACAGAGTCTGATCTCGGCTATATCGGCTAAGACATCTCATTTGAGACATCAACCATATTCACAATTTCATATTTCTTTCTCATCTTTTCACTATATTGGCACGAGTGGCCCCAATTATAAAGTTATTCCTGGTGCTTGGCCATATTTCATGATTCAAGTTCTTTTCCATATTCCAACATTATTACTATCATCAGTAACAACACGATTTTTCATTCAAAACTTTTGATTTCACATGTGAGCAATATAGAATCTAAAGCACATAGAGGCTTCTCACACAATTTGGCGTAACAGTCTCTATTCAAATTTGACTTGAAGTCTAGGCATTTTTAGCATATATTCTATGTTTTGAACATTTCCTCAGATGATAATATAACATGACGAAAGAATGGGAATACATATTACACATATATTTTCAAAGCAAGCACATTGGGGATAGCAATTTTTAGGACGTTCAATTTGGGACTTACATAGATTGCATGAATTCTACGGGGTTCAATTCTAAGAAGAGGGGGTTTATCTGACATACCTCAATTGAGCTTCTTAAAACTCTAAGATGTTCCGGAATATTAGCAACTTCAACCTATTTTAGCAATAGAGCAAAATTGAACCAAAATTAGGAAAATGATCACGATTCAGCTCACTTGAGGTGACAACCCAAAGGGGTCATCACCTATGTTATTACCCATCCCGTACTTCTGATGCCTTGAAAACCTCATTTGTATTTGCCTCAATTTGCGTGCGCAGTCCAAACGCGTAGCATGACAGCTTAAATATGAAATTCTGTGAAAAAAATGCTAAGATTTGATATTAAAATGAATAAATTTAACTTCGGTCAATATTTTGGGTAAACGGACCCGGACCCATAATTTTACAGTCCCGGAGGGTCCGTAGGAAAATATGAGACTTGGGCGTATGCCCGGAATCGAATTCCGAGGTCCCAAGCGCGAGAAATGAATTTTTGAGTGAAATTATTTTCTGAAAATATTTAAGGAAGTTGAAAATGAAATATGATTAGAAAGTAATGCTATCGGGCTCGTATTTTGGTTCCAGCGCCAAGTACAGGTCTTATATATGGTTTAAGCACTTTCTGTAAAGTTTGATTGAAATCGGATTTCGTTTGACGTGTTTCGGACTTAAAATGGGAAATTTGATGTTTGTATGAAATTTGATAGAATTCATGGATATTGAGGTTTAATTCTATGTGTGTGATGTTGTTTTAGCGATTGATCACATGGTCAAGTTCGTAGGAGGTTGTGTGAGTAATATGTGAAATTTGGTATCGTTCCGAGATGTTCAGGCGTATTCGGCACATTGTTAGCAAAGTTAGAAAACTTAAAATTCCTAAGTTTGGTTCTTGAGGTTTGGGGGTGTCATTTCGAGTTCTAGCGTTGTTTTGAGAGTTTCGAAGGATCGAGCGAGTCCGTATTATGATTTGGTACTAGTTGGTATATTTGGATTAGGGCTCGGGTGGGCCCAGGTGCCTTCCGGGCACCTAACGGGGCTAAAAACCAGGAAACTCAGCTGCTGGTGCACGTGCTCTGGTGTGACCGCAGGTGCGGTTGCCCAGCATCGCAGGTGCGAGACCGCAGGTGCGGTCTCCCCTTCGCAGATGCAATCCCAAACCCCCAAGCCTAATTCCGCAGGCACGAGGTTCTCCCTGCAAGCGCGAGACCGCAGGTGCGGTCCCAGCCATCGCAGGTGTGATCACTGTTCAGGCAGTGAGTTTAAGTACGAGTTTTAAACCCATTTTCCTCATTTCTCAACTTCTTCCTTAGGCGAATTCCACCATTTTTAAGAGCTTTCGACCAGGTCTTGTGAGGTAAGTAAATTCCACCCATAAATTTGTTTCATGCATGTATCTTAGCCTAATTAACTACACAAATTCGTGCAAAATTCAAGAAAATGGGTAGTACTAGAACTTGTGATCACCTTAGAATTTTCTGTGAATTGGCCATGAAATCAAGTAAAAATCGTATATTTATGATCCTTAGGCTTTGGGTGAGTGTTCCCTTCGAGAATTGCAAGAATTGAGCGAGCGGGCCCANGAGTTTATTATGTCTAGATAATACCATTCCGGAGTCGAATTCTAAAGGAAAGGCGGTGTTAGAGGGTTGATTGCCATACTTTGGACCTGAGGTAAGTGTTCGGTCTAACCTTAGCTTGAGGGAATATGAGTTGAGTATAATTTGCTACTTGATAATTGTCAAATATGATGTATAGGCATGGTAACGAGTATCTATACATTGGTGTCTAGCATGATCGTGAGTCTTTATATTGTGAATATACTGATTTTGTGGTAATTTCCATGCTTAGTTGATGATTTCTATATGTTGTGAAGAATGTGTGGAGAGAATTGTATTCTGTAAACTTTGTTGGAGAATTAGCTCAAATTGTGTAACGAATAATGAAGAAATATGAGATATTACGTCCTTGGAGCATTGGCTCAAATTGTGAAATGAATAATGAAGAAATATGAGATATTACATCCTTTGGAGCATTGGCTCAAGTGATAGAATAAATCATGGAAATGAAAGTGAAAGAACGAGAAAGAGTTGTTGAAATATAACCTTGCTGGGATTTAATTGTGCAGTTGATGTTCCCTTGCCGGGATTTAATTGTGTAATTGAAATATACCCTTGCCGGGATTTCATTGTGCAGTTGATGTTCCCTTGTCGGGATTTAATTGTGTAATTGATGATTACCCTTGCCGGGATTTAATTGTTTAATTATTGTTCCCTTGCCGGGATTCCTATAGCTATTCTGTTTACTTCCTTTCCTTGCATTGTTTGATATTGTCTCCCTTTCTGGGATGTTGAGATTTCTGTTATTGTTCCCTTGCCGGGATTTCTATTTTATTATGTTTACTCCCTTGCCCTTGGTTGTCACTGCTGTTTTGGTGAGGAAGAGTGCTAAAGCACGAAGGGTGATGCCGTGCATTGTTTGTTATTGTGAGGAGAGAGTATAAAGCACGAAGGGTGATGTCGTGTCGTACGATGTACCATTCCGTACCATATTCATTGATTATACTGTGAGGAAAGAGAGTAAACAGGAAGGGTGATGCCGTGCCATGATTTACATTGATTACATTATACACTGCATAGTGAAGATGAGAGTAAAAATACGAAGGGTGATGTCGTGCCATGATTTACATTGATTACATTATACACTGCATGGTGAGGACGAAAGTAAAAGCACGAAGGGTGATGCCGTTCCATGATTTACATTGATTACATTATACATCGCATAGTGAGGACGATCGTAAAAGCACGAAGAGTGATGCCGTGCAAGTTTCTGATTTCTTGTCCTTGTTGATATGCTGGCGTGTTGTTCCTTTCCTTATTGAGATTTCTTATATGAAACTGTTATCTCCCTACATCATGTTCCTCTTCCTTTATTATTTGTTTTCTCCCTATATTTCTTATCTGTTGTATATATGTTTAATTGAACTGCACAGGTTTATTTGGTAGTCTGGTTCTAGCCTCGTCACTACTTCGCCGAGGTTAGGCTAGGCACTTACTCAGTACATGGGGTCGGTTGTACTGATACTACACCTGCACTTCTTTATATTGTGCAGATTACGCAGTAGGACCGGAGGATATCATTAGTGGGAGTGTCTTCCAGCTCATTATAGAGGCTTCGAGGTATACCCGCTAGCGTTCGTGGGCCTTGGCGTCTCTTCCATCCCTTTGTCTTTGATTCTGTCTTGTTTTTTTCCTTTAGTTTCAAAGGCAAATATGTATTTTCTTCCAGACTTGTATTTAGCACTCTTAGACAATTCGTGAGTTAGTGACACCAGGTTTTGGGAAATTTTCCGTCGATGTATTGTTATTGTCTTTACTTAGCTTAAAATCCGTATTTATTTCCTTTGTTTAATTTGTGAACTGATTTATTTTATTCTGTTATAATGAGGTTATGATGCTAGTGTAACTACACACATTGGCTTGTCTAGTGGGTTCAACGTTAGACGCCATCACGGCCCGACAGTGGGGTTTCGGGGCGTGACAAGTTGGTATGAGAGCTCTAGGTTGCTTAGGTCTCACAACTCATGGAAAACTTGGTAGAGTCTGAGGAATCGGTACAGAGACGTCTGTATCTATCCCCCAGAGGCTGCAAAGTTAAGATGACTCTATATTTCTTTTCTTCTCTGTCATGCGTTATGATTCTTAGTACTGATTGAGTTTCTATTCTATTCTCTCGAGATGGCAAGGACGCGTGCTTCCCTTGGTTCCACCCAGCAGCCTGACACTCATGCTACAGCTCCTACTCGGGGTCGAGGTCGAGGTCGAGGATGAGGCCGTGCTAGAAGCCGAGGCCGGGTCCGGGCTCAACCTAGAGTAGCAGCCCCAGTGGAGGATCCTCAGGTCGAGTCTGACGAGGAGGTCCCAGTTCCGGCAGTCCCAGTTGGACCAGCTTAGGTCCCAGAGGGGTTCATAGCTACCTAGAGTTTCAGGACGCCCTTGTCCGACTAGTCGGACTCATGGAGAGTGTAGCACAAGCGGGTCTTCTTCCTACAACACCAGCCATCTCTCGGGTTGGGGGAGGTGCCCAGACTCCTACCGCCCGCGTGCCAGAGCAGCTAGCTCCATAGTTTCAGGCTCCGGTACCTCAGCCAGCTAGAGTAGCTCAGCCGAGTATTGCAGCACCGGTAGCAGAGGGAGCACCTATGTCAGCAGATGCTCTGTGAAGACTGGACCGGTTCACCAAGTTATTTACTAGCTACTTTCACTGGTTCACCATCAGAGGACCCCTAGGATTATTTTGATAGCTGCTATGAGGTTCTCCAGAATATGGGCATAGTGGAGTCCAACGGGGTTGACTTCGCTACTTTTCGGTTATCTGGCGCAGCCAAGAGTTGGTGGAGAGATTATTGCCTAGCCAGACCAAGCTGGATCTACACCTTTGACTTGGACTTAGTTCTTAGAGGTATTTCTAGGGAAGTTCCTTCCCATTACTCAGAGAGAGGACCTTCGGAGGCAGTTTCAGCGTCTCCAGCATGGATCTATGTCAGTCACTCAGTACAAGACCAGATTCATCACTCTAGTCCGACATGCTCTAATGATACTTCCCACTGATCGGGAGAGGGTTCGGAGATTTATCGAGGGATTGGCCCCGCCTATTAGACTTCAGATGGCTAGAGATTCAGGTACAGACATATCGTTCCAGGATGCGGCCAACGTGGCCAGGAGGATTGAAATGATTCTATCACAGGGTGGTGGTTAGGGGGCTGACAAGAGGCCCAGTCATTTCGGTCATTTCAGTGGAGCCTCATCTGGGGGCAGGGATTCTTCAGGTAGAGATCACCCACCCAGACCTTTTCAGTCAGCTCTCCAGGTTTCCCATGGTACTTCAGGTGGTCGTGGTTATCAGACGCACTACTCCGATCAGCAGCCTTACAGTGCGCCACCAGCTCTCATCAGTGCACCGCCGCATCAGAGTTTCCGGGCTGGTCATTCAGATCGACAGGGTCATATTCAGTTCCCTCAGCAGCCGAGGTCTTTTTACACTCGTGGCGATCTGGTTCACCTTGTTAGGTTCTTCCCTCGAGCATCAGGTAGTTCTCAGCATCAGGGTTCTCGTGCCATGGTACAGGCACCAGGTGTTCCACAGCATGCCCGGCCAGCTAGGGGTGGCGGTAGAGGTGCTAGAGGTGGAGGTAGAGGTCATAGAGGTGGAGCTCAGGCCGCCAGAGGTGTGATTCAGGGTGGTGGGGCCCAGCCCCAATGTTATGCTCTTCCAGCCATGCCACAGGCTGAGTCTTCAGATGCAGTTATTACAGGTACTATTTGGGTTTGTGACAGAGATGCTTTAGTGCTATTTGATCCAGGGTCTACGTATTCGTATGTGTCCTCTTATTTTGCACCATACCTGGTCATGCCTAGTGATCCACTGAGTATTCCTGTTTATGTATCTACACCAGTGGGTGATTCTATCTTGGTCGATCGAGTCCATCATTCTTGTGTTGTGGTGATTGGGGGGTCTTGAGACCCGTGTTGATCTGTTGCTTTTAGGTATGGTCAACTTTGATTTTATATTGGGGATGGACTGGTTATCCCCATATCATGCTATCTTGGATTGTCATGCCAAGACGGTGACCTTAGCCTTGCCAGATTTTCCCTATTTGGAGTGGAAAGGAACTCCTGGTCATTCTACCCGTAGTGTCATTTCTTACGTGAAGGCTCGGCATATGGTCGAGAAAGGGTGTTTGTCTTATTTGGCTTATGTGCGCAATTCCAGTATTGAGGTTCCCTCTATTGATTCAGTGCCCGTGGTTCGTGAGTTTCCTGAGGTTTTCCCTTCAGAACTGCCAGGGATGCAACCCGACAGGGACATTGATTTCTGCATTGATCTGGCTCCGGGCACCCAGCCCATTTCTATTTCGTCGTCTCGCATGGCCCCCCCAGAGTTGAAAGAGTTGAAGGAACAGTTGCAGGATGTGCTTGGGAAGGGTTTCATTAGGCCCAGTGTTTCCCCTTGGGGTGCTCCAGTATTGTTTGTGAAGAAAAAGGATAGTTCGATGAAGATGTGCATTGATTACCGGAAATTGAACAAGGTTACAATCAAGAATAAGTATCCACTGCCGAGGATTGATGATTTGTTCGATCAGCTTCAGGGTGCGAGGGTATTTTTGAAGATAGACTTGAGATCTGGATACCATCAATTGAGGATTAGGGCATCCGATCTCCCTAAGACAGCTTTTCGCACTCGGTACGGGCATTGTGAGTTTTTGGTCATGTCATTTGGGTTGACGAATGCCCCAACAACTTTTATGAATTTGATGAACCGAGTGTTCAGGCCTTATTTAGACTCGTTCGTGATAGTCTTCATTGATGATACATTGATATACTCCCGCAGTTAGGAGGAGCACGAGCAACATCTCAGAGTGGTTCTTCAGACTCTGAAGGATAGTCAGCTTTATGCAAAGTTTTCGAAGTGCGAGTTCTGGTTGAGTTCAGTTGCATTCCTGGGTCATGTCGTGTCAGTAGAGGGTATTTAGGTTGACTCGAAGAAGATTGAAGAAGTCAAGAACTGTCCAAGACCAGCATCAGCTACAGAGATTCGAAGTTTCTTGGGATTAGCAGGATATTATCGTCGGTTCATGGAGGGGTTCTCATCTATTGCAGCCCCGATGATCAGGTTGACCCAGAAGGGTGCCCAGTTCAGATGGTCGGACGAGTGTGAGGCGATCTTTCAGAGGCACAAGGCAGCTCTGACTACTGCACCGGTATTGGTTTTTCCCACAGCTTCAGGGTCTTATACAGTCTATTGCGATGCTTCCCGTATTGGGCTTGGCGTAGTGTTGATGTAGGATGGAAAGGTCATTGCGTATGCTTCGAGGAAGTTAAAGATTCATGAGAAGAACTATCCAGTGCCTGATTTGGAGTTGGCAGCCATTGTCCACGCATCGAAGATTTGGAGGCACTATTTGTATGGCGTGGCATGTGAGGTGTTCACGGATCATAAGAGTCTTCAGTACCTGTTCAAGCAAAAGGAGTTGAATTTGAGGTAGAGAAGGTTGTTGGAGCTGTTGAAAGATTATGATATTACCATCTTATATCACCCGGGGAAGGCCAATGTGGTGGCCGATGCTTTGAGTAGGAAGTAAGCTAGTATGGGCAGTCTTGCTTTAATTCCGGTCAGTCAGAGGCCGCTTGCTTTGGATGTTCAATATTTGGCCAATCGATTTGTGAGGTTGGATATTTCTGAGCCTAGTCGAGTGTTGGCTTGTACGGTCGCTCGTTCTTCATTATTGGAGCGTATCCGTGATCGGCAGTTTGATGATCCCCATTTGTGTGTCCTTAGGGACATGGTGCAGCGCGAAGGTTCCAAGCAGGTGACCTTATATGATGATGGTGTTTTGAGATTATAGGGGCGAGTTTGTGTGCCCAATGTTGATGGGATTTGAGAGTTGATTTTTGAGGAGGCCCATAGTTCCCAGTACTCTATTCATCCTGGCGTCGCGAAGATGTATCAGGATCTGCATCAACATTATTGGTGGCGTAGAATGAAGAAGGATATTGTGGCATATGTGGCGCGATGTTTGAATTGTCAACAGGTTAAGTATGAGCATCAGAGGCCTAGTGGTCTATTTCAGAGGATTGAGCTTCCCGAGTGGAAGTGGGAGAGGATCACTATACACTTCGTTACTGGACTTCCGTTGACCCGGAAGAAGTTCGATGTAGTTTGGATCATTGTTGATAGGCTGACCAAGTCAGCGCATTTCATTCCTGTGGTAGTTTCCTATTCATCCGAGAGGTTAGCTGAGATCTATATCCGGGAGATTGTTCGCCTTCATGGTGTGCTGGTATCTATCATTTCGGACCGGGGCGCGCAGTTTACCTCGCATTTCTGGGGGGCAGTTCAGCGAGATTTAGGCACTCAGGTGGATTTGAGCACAACATTTCATCCCGAGACGGATGGGCAGTCCGAGAAGACTATTCAGATATTGGAGGATATGCTCCGAGCTTGTGTTATTGACTTTGGAGGATCATGGGATCAGTTCTTTCCTTTAGCAGAGTTTGCCTACAACAACAACTACCAGTCGAGTATCCAGATGGCTGCTTATGAGGCTTTATATGGTAGGCGGTGTCGATCTCCGATTGGATGGTTTGAGCCGGGAGTGGCTCGGTTGTTGGGTATAAATTTGGTTCAGGAGGCCTTGGACAAGGTCATGATCATTCAGGATAGGCTTCGTACAGCTCAGTCCAGGCAAAAGAGTTATGCAGATCGTAAGGCTCGAGATGTGGCTTTCATGGTTGGGGAGCGAGTATTGCTCCGAGTGTCGCCTATGAAGGGCGTGATGAGATTTGGGAAGAAGGGAAAGCTTAGCCCTAGGTTCATTGGTCCGTTTGAGATTCTTGATCGAGTGGGAGAGGTGGCTTATAGACTTGCATTGCCACCTAGCTTATCAGCTGTACATCCAGTTTTTTTCATGTGTCCATGTTCGGAGGTATCACGACAATCCAGCCCACGTGTTAGATTTTAGCACTGTCCAGTTGACACGGACTTATCTTTTGAGGAGGAGCCGGTAGCCATTCTAGACCGGCATATTCGACAGTTGAGATCCAAGAGTTTCCCTTCTGTTCGTGTTCAGTGGAGAGGTCACCCTCCGAAGGCATCGACCTGGGAGTACGAGTCCGATATGCGGAGCCGTTATCCTTATTTATTTCCCGACTCAGGTACTTTCTTCTTCTGTCCGTTCGAGGACGAAAGGTTGTTTTAGAGGTGCAGAAATGTGACGACCCAAAAGGGGTCATCACCTATGTTATTAATCATCCCGTACTTCCGAGGCCTTGAAACCTCATTTGTATTTGCCTCAATTTGCGTGAGCAGTCCGGGCGCGTAGCCGGACAACTTAAATATGAAATTCTATGAAAAAAATGCTAATATTTGATATTAAAATGAATAAATTTGACTTCGGTCAACATTTTGGGTAAACGGACCCGGACCCGTAATTTGACGGTCGCGTAGGGTCCGTAGGAAAATATGGGACTTGGGCGTATGCCCGGAATCGAATTTCGAGGTCCCAAGCCCGAGAAATGATTTTTTGATTAAAATTGTTTTTTGAAAATATTAAGGAAGTTGAAAATGAAATCTGATTAGAAAGTAATGGTATCGGGCCTGTATTTTTGTTCCAGCGTCCGATACATGTCTTATATATGGTTTAAGCACTTTCTGTAAAGTTTGATTGAAATCGGATTTCGTTTGACGTGTTTCGGACTTAAAATGGGAAATTTGATGTTTGTATGAAATTTGATAGAATTCATGGATATTGAGGTTTAATTCTATGTGTATGATGTTGTTTTGGAGATTTAATCACACGGGCAAGTTCTTAGGAGGTTGTGTGAGTAATCTGTGAAATTTAGTATCGTTTCGAGATGTTCAGGCCANCGAAGGCTCGAGCGAGTCCGTATTATGATTTGGGACTCGTTGGTATATTTGGATTAGGGCTCGGGTGGGCCCAGGTGCCTTCCGAGCACCTAACGGGGCTAAAAACCAGCAAACTCAGCTTCTGGTGCACCTACTCTAGTGTGACCGCAGGTGCGATTGCCAAGCATCGCAGGTGCGAGATCGGAAGTGCGGTCTCCCCTTCGTAGGTGCGATCCCAGACCCCCCCAGCCCAATTCCGCAGGCGTGAGGTTCTCCTCGCAAGCGCGAGACCGCAGGTGCGGTCCCAACCATTGCAGGTGCGATCACTGTTCATGCAGTGAGTTTAAGTACGGGTTTTAAACCCATTTTCCTCATTTCTCACCTTCTTCCTTAGGCGAATTCCACCATTTTTAAGAGCTTTCGACCAGGTCTTGTGAGGTAAGTAAATTCCACCCATAAATTTGTGTCATGCATGTATCTTAGCCTAATTAACTACACAAATTAGTGCAAAATTCAAGAAAATGGTTAGTAACCTAGAACTTGTAATCACCTTATAATTTTCTGTGAATTGGCCATGAAATCAAGTAAAAATCGTATATTTATGATCCTTAGGCTTTGGGTGAGTTTCCCTTCGAGAAGGGCAAGAATCCGAGCGAGCGAGCGAGCGGGCCCGGAGTAGAATTTTGATAAATTTGAAAGAATGCTAGGAAATGGATAATTAGGCCATGTAATTGAATCTTTGAATCCTTATTTATATACTTGAGTTGATTATGTCTAGATAATACCATTCCAGAGTCGAATTCTAAAGGAAAGGCGGTGTTAGAGGGTTGATTGCCATACTTTGGACCCGAGGTAAGTGTTCAGTCTAACCTTAGCTTGAGGGAATAGGAGTTGAGTATAATTTGCTACTTTCTAATTGTCAAATATGATGTATAGGCATGGTGACGAGTATCTATACATTGGTGTCTAGCATGATCGTGAGTCCTTATATTGTGAATATACTGATTTTGTGGTAATTTCCATGCTTAGTTGATGATTTCTATATGTTGTGAAGAATATGTGGAGGGAATTGTATTCTGTAAACTTTGTTGGAGAATTAGCTCAAATTGTGTAACGAATAATGAAGAAATATGAGATATTACGTCTTTGGAGCATTGGCTCAAATTGTAAAATGAATAATGAAGAAATATGAGATATTACATCATTTGGAGCATTGGCTCAAGTGATAGAATAAATCATGGAAATGAAAGTGAAAGAAAGAGAAAGAGTTATTGAAATATACCCTTGCTGAGATTTAATTGTGCAGTTGATGTTCCCTTACTGGGATTTAATTGTGTAATTGAAATATACCCTTGCCGGGATTTAATTGTGTAGTTGATGTTCCCTTGTCGGGATTTAATTGTGTAATTGATGATTACCCTTGCCGGGATTTAATTGTTTAATTATTATTCCCTTGTCGGGATTCCTATATCTGTTCCGTTTACTTCCTTGCCTTGCATTGTTTGATATTGTCTCCCTTGCTGGGATGTCGAAATTTCTGTTATTGTTCCCTTGCTGGGATTTCTATTTTATTCTGTTTACTCCCTTGCCCTTGGTTGTCACTGCTATTTGGGTGAGGAAGAGTGCTAAAGCACGAAGGGTGATGCCGTGCATTATTTGTTATTGTGAGGAAATAGTGTAAAGCACGAAGGGTGATGTCGTGTCGTACGATGTATCATTCCGTACCATATTCATTGATTATACTGTGAGGAAAGAGAGTAAAAGCACGAAGGGTGATGTCGTGCCATGATTTACATTGATTACATTATACACTGCATAGTGAGGACGAGAGTAAAAGCACGAAGAGTGATGTCGTGCCATGATTTACATTGTATACATTATACACTGCATAGTGAGGACGAGAGTAAAAGCACGAAGGATGATGCCGTGCCATGATTTACATTGATTACATTATACATCGCATAGTGAGGACGAGAGTAAAAGAACGAAGGGTGATGCCGTGCAAGTTTGTGATTTCTTGTCCTTGTTGATATGATGGCGTGTTGTTCCTTTCCTAGATTTCTTATATGAAACTGTTATCTTCCCACAACATGTTCCCCTTCCTTTATTAATTGTTTTCTCCCTATATTTCTTATCTGTTGTATATATGTATATATGTTTAATTGAACTGCACAGATTTATTTGGTAGTCTGGTTCTAGCCTCGTCACTACTTCGCCGAGGTTAGGCTAGGCACTTACTCAGTACATGGGGCCGGTTGTACTGATGCTACACCTGCACTTCTTTATGTTGTGCAGATTACGCAGCCGGACCCGGAGCACGTTATTAGTGGGAGTGTCTTCCAGCTCATTATAGAGGCTTCGAGGTATACCCGCTGGCATTCGTGGGCCTTGGCGTCTCTTCCATCCCTTTGTCTTCGATTCTGTCTTGTTTTTTTCCTTTAGTTTCAGAGGCAGATATGTATTTCCTTCCAGACTTGTATTTAGCACTCTTAGACTGTTCGTGAGTTAGTGACACCAGGTTTTGGGAAATGTTGTGTCGATGTATTGTGGTTGTCCTTACTTAGCTTAAAAACCGTATTTATTTCCGCTGTTTAATTTGTGAACTGATTTAGTTTATTCTATTAGAATGAGGTTATGATGCTAGTTTAACTACACACGTTGGCTTGTCTAGCGAGTTCAACGTTAGACGCCATCACGGCCCGACGGTAGGATTTCGGGTCGTGACAATTTTATCAAACATTATGTGTGTATTAAGGTTTCATGGCCCTTTTTATGAAAGACTACACCAATCCACACCCCATTATTTTCTATCTTTAACTCACAACCTCCCCATATACCTTAAGAATATATGCATGCAAGGTAAGCACTCTCTTCCCCATGAATTTCCTTAGTAGTGGCCCATTCTAGTTATATTTTGAAAAGAGTACGGGAGATAGAATCTTACCTTTTAGGACGAAGACCTGGTGCCTCTCTTGAATATATTCAAGGTTTTAAGCAAGAATTAAAGAGAATTTTGGTGAAGATAACTTCCTCCCTCTAATACTTTCTTTCTCACTCAAAAAGATATCGGAAAGTAAGCTCAAAATCACCCCTTACATCTATTTTAACGAAGTTGGGTCCGGTTTTAAAAACCCAAAAATAAAGCTCTGGAACAGGTTCTGCGGTCGCATATGCAACCTCATAATGGTTATGCGACCCCTGAAAGGTTGCCCTGGGAACATGGCCTACTTCACTCTGCGGTCGTTATGCAGCCGCAGACCTATTCTGCGATCGCATAATGCGCCGCAAAACGGTTATGCGGTCGCATAATTGGCCGCGAAATGGACCTCAAATTGGCCAAAAGGCTGCTTCACTCTACGACCCGCAGAGTGATTATGCGACCGCATAATGGGCCGCAGAAATGCCTACTTCTGCAAAAATATTACCTTCAACTCCTCAGCGCACTGTTCAATCCAAGAATCCCATAGTGCCCATAGCGGGTCTTGAAAGTCGTCTTCAGAAAATCTGAATCCTGAATCTTCAACTGCTGATACCCCGACCTTAAATCAATCTTCGAGAATGCTCTAGCACCTTCAAGATGATAAAATAAGTCATCAATGTGACGTGGTAAATACTTATTCTTAATTGAAACTTTGTTCAGCTGCCGATAGTCAATACACATCCTCATAGTACCATCCTTCTTCTTCACAAATAGAACCGACACACCCTAAGGTGACACGCTGGGCCTGATGAAGTCCTTATCAAGCAACTCTTGATGATGTTCCTTTAACTCTTTCAATTTCGTTGGTGCCATGCGATATGGTGAAATAGATATAGGCTGGTTCCCGACACCAGATCAATACCAAAATCAATGTCCCTGTCGGATTTTATGCCCAGCATGTTGCTGGAAATACATCTGGAAAGTCTCTTACTAAATTATGGTCTACGAAACCGTTGAGATTCTAGGTAAGATTTCAAGTTATCTCAAGATGCACAAAATCTGGTTCAAGTAGATTCGATCAAATAAGGGAGGGATTAGGAAAAGAATTATTAGTTATCCTTCACTATCTTTAGGAAGAATTTTGAACAAAGCGATGATCAATTATATGAAAAATAAAGATATAAAGATTTATTATACGTGTAGTAGTAAATGAATAAATAAAGTGTACAAAAAAAATATTCTTACTAATGGGCGAGATATACAGAATCAATGTATTTGGAATAGCTTGATTTTTGTGAAAAAAAGAAACGAATGGGTTAAGTAAATAAAGAAATGAATAATATGTAAGATTATTTGTAATGAATGAATAAATAGATATAAGGAAAAAATATTATAGGAAAGGATCACAAGAATATGTATTTAATAAAAAGTATCTTCGAATTGATTTGAGGATGTAAAGATAATTACCATGATTCTAATAAACTAAATGAAAATATTTTAGGAGTATTTACTTTATTGAAAGAAAAATCTATTTTTGCGACAAGAAAAATCCAAAGGAACATGTACCTAAAAATTAGGTGCAAAAGTGTAAGAAAGATATCACGAATAATATGATATACAGTATGAAGTGATGTATATGTATTAATGGAAGAGATTGCGTATATCAACAAAATAAGAATGTGTATATGAAAGTTATATTAATATGTAACGGATGGATATATTAACAATTGGACTACTAGAAAATTAGACTTGGCAGAACAAAATGCATAAAAGAAATCCGCCCAAGATTTTAGCTAAATCAATAGAGAAGTCACTCATATATTGACAAGTTCTATCAGAAAATCACGCAAGACCAATCTATATATATGTCACGACCACAAATCTAAGTCAATCGTGATAGTGCCTATCGTGGAACTAGGCCAGTCAAAACTACACTCGAATCATAATAAGCTTCCATTTATATCTTTACTGTACTGATTACCCATAAAGGTTTCCTTTAAATATTTAAAAAACAGTTAAAGCTATATTGAATATTAAATACAACCCCCAAGAACTCGGAGTCACTGGTCATGAGCATCTATATAAAATATACAACTCAAACGAAAATAAATTCTATAATAGTAAGCAGGAGAGGGAGCAGGACTTCGGACGCATGCAGCTACCTCGCAAACCTCCGAGAATCTCTGGAACAGATAGACAGCTCACCCTGTCCTAACACCTGGATCTGCACACAAGGTGCAGGAAGTAATGTGAGTATCCAACTCAATAGTAATGAAAATAAATCAGGTCTGAGCAGCAAGAAAAACATAAAATCAATGTCATCAAAGATGCACACCCTTTCTTTCCAACAATATAACATAGATATATGAAATCATCATGCCTTAAAACCAACTTCAGAAAAATCCTTTGAAGAATGTATATTTTTAACAACTTCAAACCGAAAGATTTAGTATGAAAATGAAATGAATCATATAGAGGCCTCTCGGGCAAAACATATTTCATAAGCTCAGAGTGAAAGTAGTAAAATCATAAGTAGCCCCTCGGGCAAAACATGTATCATAATCATCCCCTCGTGCATGCCTCACAGACACTCATAATCAGTCACTCAGCACCTAACAATCACTCATGCCTCCCAATCACTCGTCACTCGGCACTCGGTGCGCTCACTAGGGGTGTGTGCCGACTCCGGAGGGGCTCCTTCAGCCCAAACGCTAATATCAAGCCACCTTGTGGCGTATCATATCCTCACAATCAGTCCCTCGGCCTCACTCAGCAGAACCACTCAAAAAGCCCCTCGGGCGAATCAGTAAAACAGAGTACTCGACCCAAAACATCATTTTTAAATCTCAAAGTAGTGTAAATCAGGCTGAGTTTCGAAAACAATAAGCACAATGCGGTTGAGTGAAATCATCAATACATAGTGAGGAAAACAGCAGTATAAATCCCCCAAGGGTCTAAACAGATTGGCATGAGGCCCCAAACACGATTTAAAGCCCAAATATTTCAACAATATTTAGAACATAATTTATCATAAGGTTTTGAGTAAAACATGCAACTCATTAGTTGCCGTGGAAAGGACCTAGTCCAATCCAAAAATCAGTGCGTGCCACATACTCGTCATCCGACATGTGCGCCAATCTAAAATCAGTGAAAAATATGTAGTCCGGGGTTTCATACCCTCAGGACAATATTTATAACCATTACTTACCTCTACCGGGCAACAATGCTAGTCTGCTATGCTCTTGCCACTGAAATTGGCTCCCGATTGCTCCGAATCTAGCCAAAACCAGTTTAATATCATTAATATGTGCCAAAGGAACACAACCCAATCGAAAACTATTAAATTATACAAGAATCTCGAAATTCGGCCAAACCCGAACCCCGGGCCCACGTCTCGGAATTCGATAAAATTTGCATCATTAGAATCCTCATTCCCATACGATACTACCCATACCAAATTTACCAAAATCCGACCTCAATTGCCCACTCAAAACACCAAAAGAATTTTCCAAATTTTCCTCCCATTTTTTCCAACTTTTCTACTTTAATTCCTCAAATTGCATGGTGAAAATCAAGATAAACTCATGAAATTGAACCAAAAATGATTTAAGAACACTTACCACAAGAACCCCGCTGAAAAGCTCGTCCAAAATGTCCTTCCCCCGAGCTCTCTAATGGAAAAATAAGTTATGGCCAAGAACCCCCGAAATAAATCTTAAAAATTGTCTTCCCAGGCCTCTTTCTTCACTGCGATCGCGGAAGCTCCCACGCGATGGCGAAGAACAAATCTGCTGCCCCATAAAACTACACTACGCGATCGCAGACATCCACATGTGATCGTGATTCAGCAGGACATAAACCCACGCGATCGCAAACCACTCTACTCGATCACAAAGAACAACGGCTCAACCCACTCACGCGCCCATTAACTCTATGCGAACGCGAACAACACCACGCGATCGCACTGCACAACAACCTCACACTCACGCGATCGCGATCTCCACCACGGGATCGCATATAACAAAAATACTTCCATCCTCAGCTTGTTCTACGCGATCGCAAAAACCCTCCCACGATCGCGTAGAAGGAAACCAGAAACTCACACCAGCAAAAATCTGCCCAGTTTTCAAGCCAAAAGTTGGTCCGTTAACAACCCGAAACACATCCGAGGCCCTCGAGACCTCAACCAAACATACCAACATATCCCATAACATCATTCAAACTTAGTCGGGCCTTTGAAACACCAAAAACAACACAAAAATACCAAAATCACATCAAATTCAAGCCTATGAACTTTGGAACTTCGAAATTTCGCCAACTACGCCGAAACCAACCAAAACACCTCCTATTGACCTGAAATTTTGCTCACATGCTTAAAATAATATTACGGACCTGTTCCAACTTCTGGAATTCCATTCCGACCCCGATACCCTATTTTCCACTGCCGACCGGAAATCGCCAAAAATAAACTTTCGCCAATTCAAGCCTTATTCTACACCGGACATCAAAACTTCATTCTGAACACACTCCTAAGTCCCAAATCACCTAACGAAGCTATCCGAGCCATAAAATCTGCATTCCGAAGTTGTTCACCAATAAGTCAACTCTCAGTTGACTTTCTCAACTATTAGGCTATCTTGAGAGACTAAATACCTCAATTCTCACCATGACCGCTCCAGACCCAAACCAACTGACCCAACACAAAAAAACTGGCTAGCAATATATGACAAATCCAGAAATGGAGGAAACTGGGCTAAATTCTCGAAATGACTGGCCAGGTAGTTACATCCTCCCCCACTTAAACATACGTTCGTCCTCGAACGTGCCAAGAGTTGTTTTCCAACACCATCAAACTGTTATGTAGATTACCATGCAGATACCCGGGGGTGATCCCACGTCACCCTATCCCATATAGGTCCAATAGCACAATACCATTGAAATTTTGAAATTCAAATCCGAGCCCATAAACCTTAGAACCAAATTCCCACTTCTGAAATAATATACAAGATCATAATTCCATAACTATAAACTGAACAAGTCTGAACATGTTGAATCAAGCCATATGTGCACCCCAGATGAAATCACATAATACACCGCGCGACTCAAACACTCATAGCGATAACTCTTAACCATAATAACTGCTCAGAACAACCCAATACCGGTACATAACCTCTTATCAAGAAGTGCCTCGCTCTAACACTTCCATATACCGCCGATGATGAAAGAAGCACGCAGAAACTAACAACCACTCGTTCGATCAGCCAGACATGAAACTCCCCCTTCCCAAACAGGAATTATGGCAGATTTCCAAGTCGACTCCCGATATTTATCCTCCCAACTATGCTGTAGAAAATTCTGAAAATATTCACTCTAGGTCCAATGACCTCTTCTCATCCATCACGACCACCTTGATAACATGACACATCGATACAATTTGAAGCCAAAACCTGTGCAACTTGTGCACCTAACAACAACTTCACAATGTAATCAAATTATATAAAAGATCAACACGAGAGGACTATCCCGCCATTAACAATTATCATCACCATATCATACTAACAGCCTGGCACACACCGTAAAAATCAAAAACACATGTATCCAATACCAAAGGTCATACCCCTACATAACTCCGCTACACTGCGCGATCTCATCCAACGCTGGTCCACTTGAAATACTTCAAGACACTTTGCCCAAAATCAATAACCATTCGAAATTCGACATCAAGTACTCAAAGTGCATTGCCATAACCACGGGAAAAATCGGACGATACCATGCCACCCGAAATAGAAGGTATATAACCAACACATCTCAATCCCGCAACACCCAATTACTTACCTTACTCAAATCTAGTTATAACTCCCAATTAGAACTGCACGATATGTGCATATAACCAATAATCACCACTCCTCGCAACACCAAAGAAAAACTCATAGATCACTCTAGGACATGAATAAACTCAATCACAATCGAATGGTACATTTCTCAATAATAGAGACCCGGAGCCAACAGTTCCGACCCGGCATAGAACACACACCCATATTAGCCTACCAGTGACCCTAAATTAACTCTGATCACCCACAACAGATAGATAACTTACCGAAAAGTTCACAATGACGGAATCATGGTACATACTAACATCCGACTAGCTCAGCTCGCATCTTCACAGTTCATTACCACAAAATATCCTTTTTATGAGAACTCGCTGTCTTGAAGTCCATGAAACGTACGGATTACCATATCTGATCACAACTCCACCGCTCGAATACATAACACATCCCAAATACCCACTCATTCCATGAGGAATACCCCTATAATTCTTTTGCTTACCAAGCAACCTTGAATATCAACAGTCGATCCAATAATAGGGCGCCGCGATACCAATGAAGTACCCTTAACTCAAACACATTGCTCTTTCTGAAATATATACCCTCATCAAGTCGCACCAATTAGTGATATCATCTACCTAGTCATCTGAAATTGCCCATGCTGCCTAAGAATTTATGACCTTCCTTCCAGAACCGAACCGTGACCTCAAATATGCAAATCTCAACTCTACCCAACATACTGCACACGCCATGCCAACCTAGGAAAAATACGGGAACTCCATGGTCCCTTCTGAGCCACAAGCAACTACGTACCCAACTAGCCAAGAACTCCCATTGGATCACATTTAGAAACAAATTCACTACACGTCATAAGAAAATATGCACCCTTAACCGCGGTAGAAACCATCCGGAACTATCCAAAATCCCATTTGCGCAACACCAAACCATCACGACTGAATTCTTCTAACTCAACCTAACTATGCAGGCCACCAAAAATCCAAGAGCATTGCTAAGAAACACCCGAAAAACTCATCACCTCATGAACACCCAAGAACTAATCGTATCCCTTACCATACCGATCCGACCTACTACCAAGTTTCCCTATTTACCCAAGTTCCTTCTGACTTACCTTCAAATTGATACTTCTCTCTGCCATTATACCATAAATTTTCAACCCAGACTCACCACACGCGACCCAAGCATAAAACCATACCGTCTAAGGCTCATAAGCCGCCAAATACTTTCTCAAACATCCCCAAAAGTACCACATTCGAATTACTTACCCTGAAGAGACTTCCTGCGAATCTAAAGCCATTACCTTCACCTTCCTGATACTGATATGTAGAACCCGTGATGATGTAGATATGCCACAAGCAAATTCATATACTGCACACACTACACCTTTTACAACTTCCACTAAATCATTCAAGAGAACCCAATTACCCAACAAAGTACATTGCAACCTATATCGAAGAAATTTCCACTACTCGTGACATTCCCAGATCCCACACCTGCAGGTCATAACTGATTTACCAATATACCTCGAACTGAAACCAACACCACACATAGTTGTGCAATCAACTTATCATTAACGGACTCCCCCACTTGGCTCAAAGCCAAAGATCGAGACAAACAATAACTCACAATGCCCATAATAACACCACCCGTCTAACAGCTCAAGTCATATGCAAATCTCGCATTCACCATTGCAATAGTCACGCCAATTTCCACAAGCGATCTAAACTCCAATTACAACATATATCATTTACTGGTAGAAAAGAACTTATTACAGAACTACAGAGGGACCACAAACCCTGGGACAATCCAAAGGAGATACCCCTGCCCGCTTAGCCTCAACTGCTATCTCCCCATACACTTCTGAAGACCAGAACTATCACGCAACTACTACACCTTACTGCATCTGAACACAACCAACGCCTACCATCGAGGCACCACAATACGCGGTAAAAACCTGAAGCTGATGGCAGAACTAACACTAGAGCGGTGGTCCAAGAAATCTTGAGATTCTGGAAGCTTTACCGACACACGTCTGACCATATGGATACCCTCACTGGACACCACATGTCCCAAGAATGCTACTGAACCGAGCTAAAATTCACACTCGGAGAATTGGCATAGAGTCTTTTCTCCCTGAATCCTTATAATGCCATCCTCAGATACTGAGTATGCTACTCCTGGCTACGCGAATATGCCAGGACGCCATCAATGAATACAATAACAAGGAGTGCTAATACGGTTGGAATACACTATTAATCAAATACATGAACGTTACTGGGGCAAATGATCAGCTCAAAGGACATCATCAGGAACTCATAACCCAACAGAAAAATCCGCTTCACTCCACAACTACACAACATGAGAGGTATTCCAACATAATCACAACTCAAGGCCATATACCAAATCGAGACAGAAATCAAACACTCAATAAATCTTGCCACATTTCCAGCCAACCCTTTTGACACAATTCACAGTCTGAACACATCTAACCATCAAATCACACCCACCACATAGGCATCTAGTCACCAATTCTCATCAATAAGAACACAAACGGATATACAAGCCCCCAATTACATGTTCCAACACAACGAAAATCTCAGCAATCAAGCCACAGAATGAATCCGGCCTCAAGTCCTCCAGACTGGCCCATTACCAATATGCCAAAATCACATCTCATCCATGGAAGTCACAAGTCGTCGATCCACAGTTGATACCAAGCGCTCTTGTGCGTGTTCGAATACATGGAAGGAATTCAAGAGTTGCGCTCTTGGTTGGATACAAGGGATTCGCACGACAAGAATTCAAGAATGTGAGATTTTCCTTAGGATTTCGCATCCTCTCGCAGATAAGTACGGACGTCTCCACACCGATCCGCAAGACTCTACTAAACCTGCTCATGACAAGTGAGTCCTATGTAACCTAGCGCTCCGATACCAAGCTGTCACGACCCCAAATATAAGCCACTCGTGATGGAACCTATCGTGGAACTAGGCAAGACAAAACTACACTCGATCATAATAAGCTTCCATTTACATCTTTATTATACTGATTACCCATAAAGGTTTCCTTTAAACATTTATAAAACAGTTAAAGCTATATTGAATATTAAATACAACCCCCGAGAACCCGGAGTCACTGGTCATGAGCATCTACATAAAATATACAACTCAAACAAAAATAAATTCTATAATAGTAAGCAGGAGAGGGATAAGGATTGTGGACGCATGCAACTACCTTGCAAACCTCCGAGAATCTCTGGAACAGATAGACAGCTCACCCTACCCTAACACCTGGATCTACACACAAGGTGCAAGGAGTAATGTGAGTACGCCAACTCAGTAGTAATGAAAATAAATTAGGTCTGAGCAGCAAGAAACACATAAAATCAATGTCATCAATTCACAAGATGCACAACCTTTCTTTCCAACAGTATAACATAGATATATAAAATCATCATGCCTTAAAACCAACTTCAGAAAAATCCTTTGAAGAATGTATATTTTCAACAACTTCAAACCGAAAGATTTAGTATGAAAATGAAATGAATCATATAGAGGCCCCTCGGGCAAAACATATTTCATAAGCTCGGAGTGAAAGTAGTAAAATCATAAGTAGCCCCTCAAAAAAAACATGTATCATAATCAGCCCCTAGGGCAATGCCTCACAGTCGCTCATAATCAGTCATTGAGCACCTCATAGTCACTCATACCTCCCAATCACTCGTCACTCGGCACTCAGCACTCGGTGCGCTCACTGGGTGTGTGTGCAGACTCCGGAGGGGCTCCTTCAGCCCAAGCGTTAATATCAATCCACCTCGTGCTATATCATATCCTCACAATCAGGCCCTCGGCCTCACTCAGCTGAACCACTCAAAAAGCCCCTCGGGCGACTCAGTAAAACAGGGTACTCGACCCAATACATTATTTTTAAATCTCAAAGTAGTGTAAATCACGCTAAGTTTCGAAAACAGTAAGCACAATGCGGCTGAGTGAAATCATCAATACATAGTGAAGAAAACAGTAGTAAAAATCCCCCAAGGGGTCTAAACAGATCGGCACGAGGCCCCAAACACGGCTTATAGCCCAAATATTTCAACAATCTTTAGAACATACTTTATCATAAGGTTTTGAGTAAAACATGCAACTCATTAGTTGCCGCGGAGAGGACCTAGTCCAATCCAAAAATCAGTGCGTGTCACATACTCGTCATCCGACATGTGCGCCATTCTAAAATCAGTGAGAAATATGTAGTTCGGGGTTTCATACCCTCAGGACAAGATTTATAACCATTACTTACCTCTACCTGGCCACAACACTAGTCCGCTTTGCTCTTTCCACTCAAATTGGCTCCCGATTGCTCCGAATCAAGCCAAAACCAGTTTAATATCATTAATATATGCCAAAGGAACACAATTTAATCGATAACTATCAAATTATACAAGAATCTCGAAATTCGGCCAAACCCGAACCCCGGGCCAACGTCTCGGAATTCGATAAAATTTGCATCACTAGAATCCTCATTCCCTTATGAGTCTGCCCATACCAAATTTACCAACATCCGACCTCAATTTCCCACTCAAAACACCAAAAGAATTTTCCAAATTTTCCTCCCATTTTTCCCAACTTTTCTACTTTAATTCCTCAAATTGCATGGTGAAAATCAAGACAAATTCATGAAATTGAACCAAAAATGATTGAAGAACACTTACCACAAGAACCCCGCTGAAAAGCTCGTCCAAAATGTCCTTCCCTCGAGCTCTCTAATGAAAAAACAAGTTATGGCCAAGAACCCCCGAAATAGATCTTAAAAACTGTCTGCCCATGCCTCTTTCTTCACTGCGATCGCAGGCATCCATACGCGATCGCGATTCAGCAGGACATAAACCCACGCGATCACAAACCACTCTACGCGATCGCGAAGAACAACGGCTCAGCCCACTCACGCGCCCTTTAACTCTATGTGAACGCGAACAACACCACGATCGCACTGCACAACAACCTCACACTCATGCAATCGCGACCTCCACCACGCGATCGCATACAACAAAAATCCTGCCATCCCCAGCTAGGTCTACGCGATCGCAAACACCCTCCCGCGATCGCATAGAAGGAAACCAGAAACTCACATCAATAAAAATTTGCCTAGTTTTCAAGTCAAGAGTTGGTCCGTTAACTACCCGAAACACACCCGAGGCCCTCGGGACCTCAACCAAGCATACCAACATATCCCATAACATCATTCAAACTTAGTCGAGTCTTCGAAAAACCAAAAACAACGCAAAAACACCAAAATCACATCAAATTCAAGCCTATGAACTTTGCAACTTTCAAATTTCGCCAACTACGCCGAAACCAACCAAAACAGCTCCTATTGACCTGAAATTTTGCACACATACTCAAAATGATATTACAGACCTGTTCCAACTTCCGGAATTCCATTCCGACCCCGATAGCCTATTTTTCACTGCCGACCGA
>ML405328.1:25851-36451 GCA_005239525.1 Nicotiana knightiana | reverse complement strand
TATCACATATCCTTCAACGATGGGGACCCTCAAGAAAATGAAGATGCGAAAGATGCTCCATCGGAACTTGAAGAAGGGGTGAAAGTAACTGTTGATGCTTTAAAAAAAGTTAAACTTGGCACCGATGAAGAACCAAGACCCACCTACCTAAGTGCTTTACTAGAAGTTTGATGAAGAAATCACTTATATTGAGTTACTCAAGGAGTTTAGGGATGTCTTTGCTTGGAGTTACAAAGAAATTCTTGGCTTGGACCCTAAAGTGGCAGTCCATCACCTTGCGGTCAAGAATGGCGCTCGTCCTGTTAAGCAAGCTCAAATGCTTTAGGCCAGACTTGGTTTCCCTGATTGAAACTGAAGTTAACAAACTCATTGAAGCGGGATTTATTCGGGAGGTTAAATACCCAATATGGGTTTCAAGTATTGTTCCTGTAAGGAAGAAGAATGGCCAAATTCGAGTATGTGTTGACTTCAGGGATCTCAACAATGCGTGTCCCAAAGACGAATTCCCGCTTCCTATTCCAGAGCTGATGATCGATGCTACTACTGGTTACGAAGCAATGTCTTTCATGGACGGTTCGTCGGGCTATAACCAAATCCGCATGGCACCAAAAGATGAAGAGCTTATTGTATTCCGCATCCCCAAGGGTATTTATTGCTACAAGGTGATGCCTTTTGGCTTGAAGAACGCTGGTGCTACGTACCAAAGGGATATGCAGAATATTTTCGACCATCTTCTCCACAATAATGTCGAATGCTATGTTGACGACTTGGTGGTAAAATCAAGAAAGAAGGGCGACCACTTGAAAGACTTGAGAATGGTATTTGAGTTGCTCCGGAGGTACCAACTTAGGATGAACCCATTGAAATGTGCCTTTGGAGTTACTTTTGGAAAGTTCCTTGGTTTCCTTGTCCAACATCGAGGGATCAAAATTGATCAAGCCAAAGTGGATGCTATTTTGAAAATACCTGAGCCTCGGGATATTCATGAATTGAAAAGTCTGCAAGGAAATCTAGCATACTTTAGGAGATTCATCTCGAACCTAGCTGGAAGGTGCCAACCATTTAGTCGCCTCATGAAGAAAGGCGTTCCTTTCAAGTGGGACCAAGCTTCTAGCAACGCTTTCGAAAGTATCAAAGCCTACTTGATGAAGCCTCCAGTTTTAGCAGCTCCTATACCTGGAAAACCATTGATACTATATAGTGCGATACAAGAAAGGTCTGTTGGAGCATTGTTGGCCCATGAAAATAGTGAGGGGAAAGAAAACTCCCTTTACTACTTAAGCATGATGATGACACCAAATGAGCTGAATTATTCACCAATTGAAAAGCTGTGTTTGACGCTAGTCTTCTCAATTCAAAAGTTGAAGCACTACTTTCAAGCTCATGTTGTTCGTCTTGTTTCAAAAGCAAATCCCATCAAGCTCGTGATGTCAAAACCTGTTCTTAGTGATAGACTAGCGAGATGGTATCTCCAATTTCAACAATTTGAGATCTTCTACATCCCTCAAAAGGCTGTAAAAGGACAAGCATTGGCAGACTTCTTGGCAGATCATCCGATACCTGATGATTGGGAGCTAACTGACGAACTACCTGATGAGGACGCAATAGTCGTTGAAGTTCAACCTCCATGGAAGATGTACTTTGATGGTGTTGCGCATCGCGGGGAGCTGGTGCTGGCGTAGTATTTGTCACTTCCCAAGGTGAAGTCTTGCCCTACTCCTTCACCTTGACACAACTCTGTTCCAACAATGTTGGTGAGTATCAAGCATTAATACTTGGGCTTGAAATGGCCACTGATATGAAGCAATTGCAGTTTCAAGTCTTTGGTGACTCCCAGTTAGTGGTCAATCAGCTTTTGGGTAGTTACGAGGTTAAGAAGATTGAACTATGCCCATATCATGATTACGCTAAAAAGTTAATGGGGTGGCTCGATAATGTGACTATTCAGCATGTGCCAAGGAAAGAAAATAAGAAGCCTGATGCTTTAGCTGCCTTAGCTTCATCGTTAACCCTGCATGATCAAGCGCAAGTTACTGTCTGCCAAAAATGGGTAGTACCGCCACTAAATGAGGTTGAAGGTGAAGAAAATAAACTCGAGCATCTTGTCGCTATTTCTGAAGTTGAGAAAGAAGAATGGCGACAACCCATTATCGACTACTTGTGCTATGGGATACTTCCAGAAAATCCGAGGAGAAGGACCGAAATCCATCGTCATGCACCTCGCTTCCTTTACTACAAAGACACTCTATACAGAAGGTCATTCGAGGGAGTACTTTTGCGATGCTTAGGGGAAGAAGAAGCACTCCAAGTTGCAAGAGGCACATTCTGGGGTATGTGGGTCGCACCAGTCTGGACCAAAGCTCCACTTCCATATAAAAAAGATGGGATATTATTGGCCAACGATGGTAAAAAACTGATTGGACTATGCTCGAAGATGAAAGGCTTGTCAATTCCATGCGAATTTTATTCATCAACCTTTTGAAGTGTTGCACCCGACTGTTGCATCCTGGCCATTTGACGCTTGGGGATTAGATGTCGTGGGACCACTACCGAAGTCTTCTGGTGGGAACTTATACATCTTGGTTGCAACTAACTACTTCTCAAAATAGGTTGAAGCTGTTTCTCTTAAGGAGGTAAAGAAGGAAAATGTTGCAAGTTTCATCCGAGTAAACATTAATCTATCGATTTGGCATTCCTCGTTACATAATAACGGACAATGGAAAGCCATTCGACAATAGGTTGATGAACAAGATTTGTGATCTCTTTGGCTTCAAGCAACGTAACTCTTTGATGTACAATGCTGCCGCCCATGACCTAGCTGAGGCATTCAACAAAACTTTATGCAACCTGCTGAAGAAAGTCGTCTCCAAATCCAAACGAGATTGGAATGACTGTATGGAAAAAGCTCTATGGGCATATAGGACGACTCACCGCACGTCAACACAAGCAACTCCGTATTCACTCGTTTATGGAGTCGAAGTCGTCTTGCCACTTGAGCACCAAATACCTTCATTACGACTGACTATTCAAGAAGGGATCACTGATGAAGAAAATGCTCGACTTCAATTAGCAGAGTTAGAGGCTCTTGATGAGAAGAGGTTGGAGGCCCAACAGAGTCTTGAATGCTATCAAGCTCGACTGTCCCGTGCTTTTAATAAAAGAGTTCGCCCGAGATCCTTTCAAGTAGGAGATCAAGTCCTTGCCATAAGAAGACCCATTATCACTTCCCATAAACTTGTAGGGAAGTTCAATTCAAAATGGGATGGGCCATATGTCGTGCAAGAAGCTTAGTCAAGTGAGGCTTACAAGCTGGTTGATGCAGATGGCATGAGAATCGGCCCTATCAATGGCAAATTTTTGAAGAAGTATTATCCTTGAACTTACAACGCTCCTTAATGCATGATCATAAACTGCACGTTACTCCTGGCCTGCATGAGTCTAAACTGTGTACGGTCCAAAAAAAAGGGTCCGCTAGGTTGAAAACTTCGAAAAAGGCGGCCTAGGCAAAAGTTAGGACATAAAAATAAAAAAAATAAAAAAAGAAATAAAAATTCTACCCATTCTGAACTACAATATGACTTGATCCTCTTCACCGAGGTACGTAGGTAGCTTCGAGTTTCATTCTGAGTTCAGTCGCATAAATTCAAAAGATATATAATCCCCCAATCGTTGTCCGAATGAAGTACGATGGAATGTAATTCATTCAATCAGTATTTGAAAATCGAGCTGGGACACCATGCTTCTGTTAAAATTTGGATCCCATTTGATTTAAAGGGGGCAAGCCGCTATGCTAAATTGGTGTCTACAATGAAATTATTAATATCTTTTAAGGCGGATGCCAAGCATTTGCATTGAAGTTTGGGGATCCGTTATGCCTTCACGTTTGCCACACCTTCAAGTTATTATGGTCTACCTTCATGAAATTTCAAATTCAGAGAGACCTGGACCCAAGATATTTGGTGAGAATGAAGCTCTTGAATTTCAATTTTTGACAATTAAAAAGGTCTTACAATCTCAAAGCTCCCACACCAAGATACAAAGATTTTGGTGAAGTCGCGCTAATTTGAAACTGTCGGCATATCAGGTACCAAAGTTGACTTCGAAATATTATCTGAAACTATCCTTATCGCATTAAGTTTCGCATTTTGGATATGTTACATATTTGGAAGTTAAGTTTCCAATAGATCAAACGGTTTGTGATTTCGACATTCCTACATCAAGATACAAATATTTTGGTGAAGCCGTGCAAATCTGAAATCGTCGACGTGACAGAATTTGAAGTTAGCTTCAAAATAATATATGGGACGATTCTCAACGTGTTCAATTCTGAATTTCGGATATGTCTTAGATTTTGAAGTCTAGTTTCCATGAAATTAAACGGTTTGTGATTTAGACATTCCTACATCAAAATACAAATATTTTGGTGAAGTTGTGCAAATCTGAAATCGTCGACGTGACAGAATTTAAAGCTAGATCCAAAATAATATCTCGGATGATTCTCAAAGTGTTTGATTCTGAATTTTGGATATGTCTTAGATTTTGAAGTCTAGTTTCCATGGAATTAAACGGTTCATAATTTCGACTTTTCTACACCAAGATATAAATTATTTGGTGAGACTGCACAAATCTGAAAATTTTAACGTGGTGAAATCAAACGGTTCATTATTTGGACTCTCCCACGACAAGATAAGAATCTTTCATTACGAGTACTAAAAGCTGAAAATTATGCGACCAAGATAAATGTCGGGCAATGTAAAGCAAAAGAGAAGCAATCTGATTTAAGATGAAATAAATATCCACTAGGATAAAATGGGAGATAATTCTAAAAGCCTAATCTAAGCACAACTTGTAGTTGGTCAAATCCTTGAGCATAGCTTCCAAGTACTTCTTCTTCTTCTCTAAATCGGCCAAGTCATCAGCAGTCAACAAGGCAGTGCAGCATGCGTCATACTCATTTCTAGTAGTTGAGGCTCCTAACTTGGCTTCTTCAACTTCTTTCTCACCAACTTCTAAAAGGGATTCTAAGTTATTCTCTTTTTCACGAAGCTTCTCTATCTTCTCTTTCACTGTAACTAGGGACTGGAAGATAAATGACACTTCTCTAACCTTTTCTTCTTCTTCAATCATGATATTTGTGAGGTGTACCTCAACGTCTGATATTGCAGTCTCTTCAACCTTCTCAGATAAAGCCAACTGCGTCTTGTGATATGAAGCAGCAAGCTCAAAAAAGGGACTCTAATAGGCTTCTCAAAGNTGATATTGCAGTCTCTTCAACCTTCTCAGATAAAGCCGACCGTGTTTTGTTATATGAAGCAGCAAGCTCAAAAAGGGACTCTAATAGGCTTCTCAAAGGGGAAATATCCACATCATCCCCATCCATTGCCTCAAGGATCACTTTAGTATTTTTTTCAAGCTCAGAGACATTGTCTGCAGTGTTGCCTTTCAGCCTACGCTGAATCAAAGTCCAAAGCTTCAAGATAGACTCCTTTCAAATATCCAAGACAACCTTCTTTCCATCAAAAACTAAAGCTGCAATTGTTGGTCGTTCATGCAAATCAGAACCCAACTTTGCCCTAATTTCATCATGAGAAATAGAAGTTGCCTCTTGATCTGCCTTAGCTGTGGAAGATAATTTATGTGGGTTTGGTCCTGCTACAGACTCACCACTATCTTGTGGCCTTACTCGTTGCAACGCTCCAACGTTGTTAGCCTGAAAAAAAATATAAATGAATAAATAAATGTAAGGACACTTTAGCAAATTCATTTGGCCAAGGATAACAAAAAGGAAAAGTTTATGTTTTCTTTTACCTTCTCGTTCTGAGCTGTTAGTGTTCTTGAAAGGCTATCAACGGTTTGGATNACTCTCCTCTTGGGATAGGCGCTTATTAGAGGCATTAACGACTACACCAAATGGAATAATACTTTTGTCAAGTGGAGTATGGATCTCTTCTCTTTGAACTTCTTTGTGTAGCATGGTTCCACTGCCTGCGCGCATCTCAACTACCTTAGACTGTAAAGCAGGAATCCTATCAATCACTTAGTCAAGTGAATGATATTTGGGATTGGTTCAACAGTATTCATCAAAAATTGTAAGTGGTCTTCAAGAAGGCTTCCATGTGCCCTTGCCCACCAAGATCTATAGTTAGACGATGTAAACTTCTTCATATTGGACCCAAAATGAGGAAATACCGCCCTCGACTTAGATCTAGTCAACACACAAAGCCGTGCAAGTCTTAACCCTTATTCTAATGAGGCCTCACGAAAATCTTGCTCCAAGCGACCATGGGTGTCTTGATAAAAACCAAATTGGCGGCTAAATCGATGAGGGATGTAAAGTTCAATAATAAAGTTGACTCCGTCCCTCAAAGGAAGATAATTCGAGAGAATACTCATAAAGAAATTTAACTCGAACTCATCTGCCTTACCATCGTCATAGTAGCGGTACGGATCAGATCTGCGGGGCATTGTTGAAGTCCAAATGATATTTTCTCCGTGATGAATGCACTTCCTTGCTTCCTCTTTCCCAAAATATCTAGCAGCACCTTCACCGGAACATGCGGCCATGAGAGGAACAGCTGGCCCCTTTGCATACGGAAAATGAGTTTAAAGTAATGGGCTAACCAACCATACACATAATGAGCTGGAAAGAAAGTTTGAGCAGGATCAAGCAACGAGCACTTTGAAATCCCGTTCAAACCCTTATATATTCTGGCTAAGACCGGGACTGCAAGGCTAACTCTTCGTTTACAAGCAAGATGACACGCGATCTTAAAGGTCCCAAGACTAATGAAGTCACCATCTTTTGATGGAAGTACAAAAATACATAACCAACAAGATAGAAAAGAAACCAAGTATGTTTCGTCTTTCTTTTCACCCATTACTCCTAGCTTATAGAACAAATCTTCTTCTACAATCGACCAATTTACCGCTTCCTCTAGGACCCCTGTAAGATTGTGTGTCGATTTCAAACGAGCAGACTTCTTTTCTTTCCTTAAAGGAGGCTGAGTATACTTCATTGTCTTTCTGCACCAGAACTCTACCCATTTTTTCGCGGAAACCTTTGGATCGTTGCTACCTCCCTCTCGGAGCCGATGGAAGACATCAAACAAATGTTCACAAGTCTGGGGAAGAAACCTTCTCCCCTTGTCGTACGTGCATGTAAGCTCTTCAACATTTGGCATAATCTCCTCGTAAGGAGATCCTGCTATCGGCACCGATCTTATACAAATCCCAAAGTGATATAGATAGTTCTCCGGCAGAGGTAAGCAATGTGTTGGTAACATGGCACCATGCCTCACAGAAAGCATGCATAATATTCGTATTACGATCATATGTGAATATTGAAACATATACGGCGTCATAAATTCTTGCACCCTCCAGTGTCAAGCGACACCTACTCAAGACATCTTCTGCCCATTCCCAGTATCCAGGAACGTAATGAAATTCACCGCCGAACGACAAATCATTGCCCCAATAAGTCTCCTTGTTAATGATTTGATGCCCTAGGCATAGAAGGTACTCGCAAAATTCCAAGCATGATGGGTAGTGGTGCGAAGCACCCATGTCTTGGGAGAACGACTATTGTATTCAAGCGTCCAGTCTGCCAAATAAGGTGGGTCCCTCAAAGATACCCATGAAGCTGCATTTTACTGGCCGATTAGTGACCTATCAACTGGTAACCTTGTCCCCTCCTTGCTTCCCTTATAGTCCGAGATGATAAGGCATTGAGAATTAGAGGAAGAAATTCCTTCTTTAAAGTAAACCATGTTTAGACTGCAAAAAGAGAGAAAAATGTTTATTAGCATTTAGCTAAGAAATGCGATATTCATGGCCTCAAATTCATAATATAATCCTACCAAGCATGGAAAAGGCAAAGCCTTTGGCTTAGACGGTGTAATGGTCTATGCCTAGATAAAATGAAGTTAAATCTTCAAACAAGATGAAGTCATTAGCTTAGACGGTGTAATGGTCTTCGCTTAAGATAAAATAAATCTTTGGCCCGGGACGGTGTAATGGTCTATGCCTCAGATAAAATGAAGTTAAATCTTCAAACAAGATGGAGTCATTAGCTTAGACGGTGTAATGGTCTTCGCTTAAGACAAAATACATCTTTGGCCGAGACAGTGTAATGGTCTATGTCTCAGATAAAAAGAAGTTAAATCTTCAAACAAGATGGAGTCATTAGCTTAGACGGTGTAATAGTCTTCACTCAAATAAAAAATGAAGTCTTTATCTTAGACGGTGTGATGGTCTTCGCCGTGAACTTTTAAAGGTTTTCGCTGTGAACTTTAAAAAAAAAAAAATCTTGACCACGAGCTTTTAAAGGTTTTCATCATGCATAGATTATCTCGTTAAAAAAGACCATATCCTTCTCGCTTGATCTAAAAAAAACGCAAAAAATAAAATTAAAAAAAGAAAAAAAAACTATACCTGTCAATGATTCACTTGGACAGGATTGCGAGCAGTGACTGATGCCAATTAAAGGGAAGGCAGCCCCTATTTATAGATTTTCCAAAGATGCCAGTTGATGGATTAATTCATAATCCAACATGAATTTGTTCTCCTAAATCAATTCAAATAAAGAAAGTTACAAACAAAAGTCTGATTCACGTGAATTTCATTGAGAAGTCCATTCTAGTTAGGAATTCTCACGTGAATTCCAATTAGGATTTCATAGTTGGATTTCTGTTCTTTTTTATTAATGTCCTAAAGCATCTTTTACATGAATATCAATTGGATGCTGCAAAAATAGGTAAAGACATTTGTTACCTAAATACTTTCTAAATACTTCAAGCACAGTCTTCCAAAGTTTAAAAAACTTGACAAATTTTGAAGTAGGGGGCATTTGTAGGCATATAAAATTTATTAAATTTAAATGCAATAAATAATTTGGATTATATTTTAAATATACTAGTCCAAATAAATATTATGAGCTAATATAATTAAATTAATTATATAAGTCCAATAGATTAAATAAATAAGCCTTAATCTATTGGGTTAGCCCAATTAATTGGGCGAAAGTGATAAACTCACTTTATTAGGCCCAATATATCATCTTGCTAGAGGCCCAGTTTGATGCCACGTGTCAAATGACGTGGCACGCCATATTAAATGGAAGATCCAATAGGACTATGCCACATGTCAAAATGACACAGCATGACAAGTCACATTAAAAGACCAATAAAATTGCGCCACGTGTGCAAGTGACATGTTCTGGCCAATCAAATACGGTCATGTCACACTTCAATTTGATTGACCGGAAAGAGTGTGTTCTTATCACAACTCCTCCCTTCCACAACTATAAATAAGGGTCTTCATAACTCAGAAAAGGGACCAGAAGTTATAACAAGAAGCAAGAGAGAGCTCGTGGATCAAACGCCGCAAATTTCTCTACAAGTTTCAAGTTTCAAGCAATCAAGTTCAAGCTCAAGAACGAAGAACAATCAAGTATTCAAGATAAAAAAACAAAGTCAAATCAAATACAAGACGTTCAAGATCAAGGCTACTTGTTCGTGATACAATTCGTGGCAACAATCAAAGTGTTCGCGACGGTAAATCAAATTCAAATTCAAAATCAAGCTCAAAGACCCTTGAATTTATATTTAAAAGAAGAATCAGAAGATTCATAGAGATTGTACACTCATAATATTCGAAATAAAATACTACGATTGTTGCAATATTTTTCGGTCTTGATTTTTATTTTCTCGACGCAATTTATTATATACACAATCAAATGTGGAAGCTAGAGTTGTGTCTACTTTAGTACTGCTTCTTAGCTTTTATTCTTTTTCCCGATCGATGATCCACATGCAGTCGGCTGCGGAATTTATTACAAACAGGAAAATAAAAAGGACCCTTTTATCAAAACTAATCAAACTGGTTCTGAAACCCGGTAGTGAGATTAAGCCATTGCCAACTAAGTGTGTTCCTATAGCATCATCCTTTACTTCTATCAGGACATGGAAGTTGGTAATACAAGGTCATAAATGTTTACTTTGAGCAGAGATGTCTAAACTATTGAACCAGAAACAATACCGAGTAAATTCAACGCCATCTAGCTGTCATAAAAAGCACAATCAAATGATACTTGAGAATCCAGTAAAAGGAAAGCAATCACTTATATACAGAGACGGTGCAAAAGTTCACATGTATTAGTACAGAATCAATGACATCTGTATAAACAATACAGCAGATAATCTGAAAATTTTATATATAGAGAGCCGCAAGAGCCATTATATACACATTAATCAGCAAACATAACTTATTATTTACTAGCGTTTTACTCCCTTCTTTTCAATTTCATATGAGAGTAAATCTGAGATTTATTTACAGGGGAAGTACTTCTAGAAACAGAACTATCTCTGCCTACTCTCTGTTTTTAGAAAGCGGACATATTCCTGCTGTACCATTTCTCCTCCATTCACAGGATCAAAGCTGCACCTATAGAAACTGACAGAAGTCCAAGAGGTGAGAGAAAGGAGAACATTTTAGAAACGGTACAAACTTTTTAGTTCTAATGCCACAACACCTTGAACAAATGCTAAACATCTTCTTCTTCTTCCTTTTTTTTTTTGTGGGGTTTTGGGGGGGGGGGGGGGGG
>ML405328.1:12288-25458 GCA_005239525.1 Nicotiana knightiana | reverse complement strand
GGAGGGGCAGTTCAATGCTAAATTCTTACGCCCTATTTTATCTACTCAATTATTCCAATCTCCACCCAAAGCACCAAAAGGTTAAACTGAATTTGCTGACTATCGTCGCAATAGAATAACATATTAAGCCAGAAAGAAAATTGTTTAGTACCTTCCATCAGTGCCAACAGTAACAACAGTGTTCTGAGAACCAAACGCAACGATGTACTGGGTACATTCTGGCAGGTGAAACTGAGCAAATGACCACTCAGAGCTAAAGTATTTTGGCAGAACTCCTGAAAATTTGTATTCAGAAAAGAAATCAAATAAGAACAGTTCCAACAGAAAATTGACTGCGTCACCTCACCACTATGGATAAAGAGGTAAAATTTTGTGAGAACATCAAATCAGTTTCAGAAGTCAATCAATTGACCTTATAAAACTTGGCAGTTAGAATAATACAGCATACTCATTACAAAATCAGTTTAAAACACTATGGCATATTCCTATTAATGTAATTATTATTGTCAGGGAAACATTGTACAGCCATTTCGGGTTGATGTCTAATTTCACAACACGCTCACCTTTCATGAAAGACAATGATGAACCAGGGTTGGCTCCAGTACTTGGAGAAATAAGTGCATCAAGAGAATTTGATGAATTTTGACACAATAATGTTGGAGTTCTAACAGCAGAATCAGCTGCAGCATCCTCGCCAACAACACGTACTCTTAGGCTGTACACATGGATGGTACCTTTGTCGCTAGAGACGGCCAACCACTGCACATTTGGTGATAGTGCAATACTATAGATATCTGCTTTGTCAACCCCTCTACGCACCTAACGCAAAGCATATTTAAGGAATTAAGTATTAGAGTCAACATTAGATGAAATGAGAGCCAAAATAGAAAAGGAATCATATAAAGCATGCTTTTAATCTAATAGGAAATTAGAGGAAAACATCTCAAAATCAGTATACAAAACCAAAAGGTGGCCCCATTAATACCATTTTGTGTTTTGTAGACAATTAGAAGTCTCAAAGATTTTGTAGATTGTCTCACAAGAGTATTACAGGCCCTAAAGTATTCTTAAGGGAGAGATTCTTAACAAACTAGCAGCAGAGTGAAGAGCTAAAGAAGACTCAACTAACAGGAGACAACAATTAATTCTTAAAGCTAAGTAGGCTTTTGATGTCCTGTCCATTCAGCAATTCCATATTCAACCATCAGAAACCAGACAGAAGTATGCTTGAGAAATATTACCTCCCTAAAGCATGTAAAACCATACCTATACCTAAATTCAAAATATTCAGCATCATACATACAACAACAACTACTACGCCTCAGTTCCAAACAAGTTAGGTTCGGCTATATGAACCCTCACTAACCACGTTATTCATTTAAATTATCTCGAGAAAAGTATTAAAAGTTTTGAATATTTCAAGTTCATTCCATTTTCAGTAGCATACATAGACAAATGAAATTTGAAGGTTGTACCATTTTCACCTATTGTAGTTTTGTCTATAAGCAACACTATAGAGTTCATAGTGATGCAAAAGGATCCATCTACTTAGCAATACCGAGTCTAAAATACTTAATATTATACTCCTTTCTCCAATCTAAAGTGACATAGTTTGATTTTTACACAAAATTTCAAGACTACTTCTCAATTACATGTGAACTAGATTTAGAAGGAATTTAAAACTTGTTGAAGCCGTGAAGAGGACTTTGGATAGCAACTGAATATATCTATCTCCTCTCACCCTATGCAGATAAGAAATTTGTCAAGTCTCGATTTTGATATCGAGTTCTCAATCAATTAACCAAGTATATCTTGCACATGCCAATGGAAAATTGATCAACTGGTGACAACTTATGAACCCCCATAATCCCCCATTGCTCTAGAAACACCTAATTGCATGGAGATTCCCACCAATTGCCCATGGAATCTCTTGCCACCCACATCCACCCTGAAACTTCCTACCAAAACTCCAGTTTTGATCTAAGTTGCTCGGACACAGGTACGGGTGTCCGACGCACGGATCTGGATCTAGGGTTGGATCCTTCGAGATATAAATTCTAAAATTCGGGGATACGGATCCTAGTACGTATACGGAGATCCGGCTAAAAGTAAAATAAAAAATCTCTAAATTATGAGAAAGTTTATGGAATACTTACGTATAGCTTGTAAAGAGTGGATTTCTTTTTATTTTGAAGTTGTAGATAAATAAGGGATTAGTTTCCTAGAGTACGCTATTTTCTTCAAATTTACCCTAGTATTGGTTCTGATTTCGGGAATCAAATTGTATCTCGTCTCATAATTTTCCGTCTGTCGTGGTCAAAGTACCCAAAATTGTTTAACCAGATCCGGTACGAATCTCATACCCACACCCATCCATACTAGTGTTGTGTTGACATGGGTACGACACCTAAACTGCCGTGTCGGAACAACTTAGGTTTTGATCCCTCACCTATGGCCTATAGACTGCCATAAAGCCCCACTAAATAACAATGCCCACATTTTATTAAAGAAATACCAATGGAATAACTCCCCTTCCTCACATCCCAAAGTGCCAACGCCTTCTTATTCCGAGCACTACAATACCTCCCATTCTTCCCCTAATCAGGGTCATGACGCATTTCTCATAATTGACTCTGATACTTCTTCCACTTTTGATTTTGGCAAACACATGAAACTTGCACCTCTGCTAAACTCATCTTGATGAAGGGTCACCCGAGTCATTCATTTCTCTCACATTCACGATATTATTTTACTCTTTACATGCAATACACACTAATTCTCTCCCGCCTCTTTTACTTCCGTCCTCCTCCCTAGCGCTACTAATGAGAGGAAACTTTTAATTAATTCATTATACCTATAACACTTACGAATGTATGTTTATAAATTGTTTCATAATTTGCAATTACATAACCTTTATATGTATCCATTTTCCTTTTTGTGCTAGATCAGAGACGAAATGGCTTCCAAGTTAAGCTTTGATGAAAATAAGTACCTTACCACTCTTTACGGCACATTAACTAAAACTACTTTTCATATGGCCCATCCCACAAGATTGACTTATTTTACTAGGTAGCTGAGTTATACAATTACGTTCTTATATGCTAGTTTGACCTCAAGATGATGTCTATTGACCTTAGAAACTTTTCAAGTATGTACCTTAACATGTCAAAAATAATCTCCATGCCGGAAAGCTAATTCAGGAAAAATGGTAATGGGAATATTTGATGACTACGCCCGACTTTTATGAGAGTCCGGCACTAAGAAAACTGCAAAAGGAATGAGCCAACTTTGTGCTCATCCCTTCCTATCACCATTTGAATCTCTAGTTCTTCAACAAAATTCCTCAGAAATGAGAGAAGAAACTACCTCTTGCAACTGAGATCCATCCATGGTGTTGAAGAGTCTTATCAAAGTTCCCCGAGTGCTTGCTGTTGCAAGAAGCAGCCCATCCATAGTCAAGGTTAAGCATGCTATCTGAGAATCATGCGCCTTGATCAACTTTGTCATGTTCAGGCCAAAATGCTCAACCCGGACCTGTCCTCTTCGAACGCCCGGGCAAGCCAACGCAGATGTATTTAAATGGTGTGAGAGGCAGCAAAGTCCCCTGGGATTGCCCCCAGTCTCTATCTGATGAAGAAGCTTCAGATCCATAAAGTTGTAGACATATATCTTGTGCTCAAGGACTACAACAATACAATCCCGTCTTAGTTTCACTGCACAAACGTCAGACCTAAATGAAAATTCACCAATGCATCGGCTCTGATGATCATCCCATATTATAACTTTATTAGGTGGGTATTGGGCGTTAGTCCTGGCACCGACAAGTACTAAAATGTTGCATCGGAACAACATCTCTACTATTCCAAACCCACCACTTTTTAGATCACGTCTGAAAGTCTCTTTGAAAGGATCACAGTTATATACACGAAAGCCACGGCTAGTGCCAGCAGCAAAGCAACTGTAATCCTGATTCCATGACACGGAGTGTAGCTCTGTTTCATCATTGTCACTGATCTCTGGTTCAGAATGGCCAGAATGAGAGGCCCCGGGCATGGGGGATTCATATGTCCCATAGGCTGCTGGTGAAAGTGTCCCTCGAGATGGTGAGACAGTTGAACTCGTTGGGGATGAAAGAGTAGTCATCACCAAATGCAAACAGAAGCTATGGAAATCTACAAAATCAAATTTGAAAAAGCAGTATTAAGACGACAAACAAATGTAAAACAATTATTGTATACCTTAAGACAGCAAGGAACAAATGTAAAAAGCTTGTAGCACTTAATTCTAGAAGTGCGTGAGTAATAGCACAGAACGCAAAAATACATAACTACCAAAGTAGCATGAGTATCATTTTGGTTTCCACCATCGTCAACAACAAAATTTGCTGTATAAAGTTTACTTCTTAGCCCACAGAAGAACCTCTATAGATCTAGAGAAACATTTATGTTTTAGAGGGCAGACAAACAATAACATTATTTATATTGGAACAAGAAATCAAAACTAGTTGAAGCTAAATTTTAGAAGACACTTTTCTGACAAGTTTTATGTTTAAACAGTGATGAACCACGTGAAAAAGAAAAAGCAAAACTTGAGACACTTTCTACGTGTTGTCCTCTGCAATTTTTTTTTAAAAAGTTCTAACTTTAAAACGTCTTGACTCTCTCCAAGAGCATGTCTTTGCAAATGCTACCACAAATTAGACGATCACTTGCTGAGACCAATTTGTCTCTAGGAAAATGTTCACAGTTTAGGAGCTTGATTCTTTGCAGGCTAAATTAAAGTGGCTCAGTGCATTTGTGTGAATCACATTCTGGACATAAAGCCTATTTCATCTATCATCACTCAATGATCTTATTCTCTGATTTCCTGAAGAAGCTCAATTTTTTCAGCACAGTGTACTCAATCTATCATCACTCAATGATCTTGTTCTCTGATTTCCTGAAGAAGCTCAATTTTTTCATCAGTGTACTCACTCTTCAAGCAAACCTCAGCTCACGTCAATTATCATTAGAATTGACTGGATTTTAAATCGTACAGTTTAAAATCACTTAACGAAAATGAAAAAATCAGAAAGATAGTAAACCCTAATTATTCACATTCGGGCATTACTATTGAAAATGAAAAAAAAAATATAAATAGGAGTAAAACGTGTTGACCTTTGCAATTGGTGAAGCTCAAATTTTGTGCTAGCGAATGCGATGTCACGATCAAAGAGAGAGATGCCCAGATCTTTGGGAGGGTGATTTGTGATATGTGACTTGTGATTGAAGGGAAAGATTGGAGAGGAAAGCACGACTGAGGAGAGAAGAGTCCGACGGGTTATTCTGGTTATTTCTATTTTTGGGTGTGGAGATCCGCTGATTCGAGAGGATCTTTTGTTTTTGACAGAGTAACACCATCATCGTTGGCATACATCCCTTCACACTAATCACATTTACCTATATCAATAAATATATAATTTTTAAAAATTACGTAAATATTATTAAAGAGTAGTGTATTGAAATCATTGAATAAATAATAAAAAATATAAATTCCTAAAACAATGAATATTAATCATTAAGCTAGCTCAATAAAATAAAAAAAGCATACTTCATGTAAGTCTTTCTACCCCTTATCATGATTTATGAGGAGTGAAATATCTTATGAAAATAATTGTAATCTTTGTTATCAAAAACTATAAACAAATAACTGAAAAAATACTTTTGCCATAAATATTCAAAGATAATAAAATAAATTAAAATTTTGAATCTTTTTATCTTTTAGAAATTTCAGAGGGATGGGGTAGAACTATAATTCCAAGAAAAATATTGAATAACAATTTAAAGTCTTAAATGACTAATATTGAATTATAAGAAATAATATAATACTTTACTAAAAAATATAGGAAGATACAATTTTCTAGAATGAATATAAATAGAAAAAATAATAATAATGACAACGTCTTTTTATACCTTTTGTCTTATGTTACATTCTTAATGCTTTAACTTAGCATTTTTAGCTATTTAACTTTTAATATTATATTAAAATAAATTTTGTTCTATTTTTTTATTTCTTTCACGGCCGATGTTTTTCTTTATGTATCATACAAGTTTTATCAACGTGATAAATAATTTTACGTACATAATGGTTTTGAAAAAAAATTAATTATTTTTCTTATTTATTAATTCAAAGACTTAATGATTTGTTGAGATTTCATGCTTTTTGTCACGACCCAAAATCTATTAAAAGTCGTGATGACGCCGGACACCACTGCCATCCAAGCCAACAATAATTACTTAATGTGTTTTCCATTCCTCAATATTTCAAAAAGTACATTTCCCTTTAATTAGACAGTAAATATGGAATGTAGAGAGTATATAATAATATCTTACAACGATTTTCAGTACTGTGTAACCCATAATTTCCCAAAATTCGATGTCACAAGTGTATGAGCATTTACTAGAAAATAAATCAAATACAACGCCTGTCCAGAATACAAATTTTTGGACAGGAAAGAAAAATATAAATGTTCTGAAGGAGACTCTGCTGGTTGTGGGTCGTAATATGGAGTGCAACTCACCTGAGTCTCCGTATACATACACGCCTCTGCTCTTGCAAGGCCGCTGATCATAAATGCACCTGCACAAAACGTGCGGCAAGTGTAGTATGAGTACGAAAATAATGCGTACCCAGTAAGTATCCAGTCTAACCTCAAAGAAGCAGTGACGAGAGGTCGACTTCGACACTTACTATGGCCAACAATAATATACAGATAATATAATAAATCATGAATTTTATAAAACAACTGTGAACTCAATAACATGAAAAAAGTAAGCAATTATTTTGTTAATAAGAGGTTTCCAAATTTATTTTCATTATTTATCAATTTATCTCAGGCCAACAAGGAAATATCATTTATTATAAATACCAAAGCAATTAATTCAATCATACACAAATCATATCGAGGTCATACGACCCACTCCAACATAATATTTAAACTGCGTGGCCTAGGGTCGAACGACGCGAACCATAGATGCATCTATTTAATCTGCCGAGGCGTTCGACCCACTTCACAAAATATAAACACATTCAAACAGTCAGTCAAGAATTCTTTAAGAAGCCATTATCCAAGGAATTGTAAATTCTCATTTAACGATCAAGAAAAATGAAGTTTAGCATTTTAAAAATTCATTTACCAAGTTCAATATGATTTAAACAATTTAAATTAACAATAAAGTTGCAGATATGGCAAGTATAGCATGATTTGGGTCCTAGACTACCTGAACTTAAGCATAATAGTAGCTACGCACGAACTCTNCCCCCACACAAAATAAAAGCACATAATAATAATTTAATTCACCTATGGGGTTAATTCCCTCTTATAAGGTTAGAAAGGAGACTTACCTCGCTCCGAAGTCCAAAATTCGGCTCCAACACCTCTCTAGCAACCTGAACCGATGCATATCGCTCCAAAACAAGTCAATAAATGTGCAAATCCATAAATATACGCTATGATACTCATTATAATCTAATTTATAATAATTCCTAACTTCGGTTGAAGAGTCGATAAAGATCACCCTCAGATCCACATGCCCGGATTCCAAAAATTTTCGAAGATAAACTTTACCCAAACCTCACGAACCTAAATATATAATTTATTCTCAATTCCATGCCCAAATTCATGGTCAAAATCTACAAATATTAAATTCTAGATTTTCTACCAAAACCCCCATAATTTCTACAAATTTTCATGTTTAAATCCATATACAACCCATGTATTTAACTTATATTGAGTGGGAATCACTTACCTTGTGTTTCTTGAAGAAAATCCCTCCTTGAAGCTCTCTAAAATTTCCTCCACCAAGTAAAAAATGGAAGAAAAATGGGCCAAGTCCCGTTTATAAAAACCATTTTGCCCAGCGACATTTTTTCACCTGCGGAACAGTAGCCGCTTCTGCGGCGCCTTCTTCGCACCTGCGCCCTTTTCCACTTTCGAGGCCTTCGCCTTCACACATGCGCGCCCGCAGGTGCACCCAAATGTCCGCTCCTGCGACTCCCCTGCTCCAGTCCATTTCCGCTCCTGCGACCAATATGCTGCACATGCGGGCTCGCACTCGCTGCCCTTTTCACGCAGGTGCCATTGCACCAGACACCAGCTGCTTCAGCTCTTTCCCCATTTCCCAATTTGATCTGTTAACCACTCGGAATCCACCCGAGGCCCCCGGGACCCCGTCCAATCACACCCACTAATTCCAAAGCATAACGTGGACCCGTTCGAGGCCTCAAATCACATTAAACAACACCAAAATCATGAATCATATCCCTATTCTAGCTTAATGATCTTTTAAACTTCCAACTTCTATTCGATGCCGAAACCCATCAAATCACGTCCGATTTACCTCAAATTTTGCACACAAGTCACATTTGACATTACATATCTACTCGAACTTCCGGAATTGGAATTTGACCCCGATATCAAAAAGTCCACTTCTAGTCAAATTTCTCAAAATCTTTAAATTTCTAACTTTCGCCAAATGATCCCAAAATGACCTACGGGCCTCCAAATCCACTTCAGGGCGCGCTCCCAATACCAGAATCACCATACAGAGTTATTTCCAAACTCGGAATCCCAAACGGACATCAATAACATTGAAATGCACTTCAACCCAAATTCATAAAAATTCTTTCAAAATGCCAACCTTCCACCGTAGGCGCCGAACGCTCCCGGGCCATCCAAAACCCGATCCGGGCATACGCCCAAGTCCAAAATATCATACGAACGTGCTGGAACCTTCGAATCCCAATTCTGAGGTTGTTTACTCAAAAATCCAACCTTAGTCAATTCTTTCAACTTAAGGCTTCCGAAATGAGAATTTTCTTTCCAATTCAACTCTGAACTTCCGAATTCCAATTTCGACCATGCGTACAAGGCATAATACCTGAAGTGAAGCTGCTCATGACCTCAAACCGCCGAACGACGGGCTAGAGCTCAAAATAAATGGTCGGATCGTTACATTCTCTCCCACTTAAACATACGTTCGTCCTCGAACGTGCTAAGAACTGCTCCAGAGTTGTCCAAAATCTTTGTTTAACACCTCGTGTACCTACCCGTGCTACCACAACCTAGTTGAGCATATTAGCTCGAGCTAATCTGAAGATTTTCCCTTTTACTTAGCCAAATAGGCCTTAGAGCTCAATTCCAACATCCGAAATTCTCCGCCAAGCCTGCTTCCATCATACGAACACCGTATCCATCACTACACAATGTACCGATACATAATTGTATACTCTTACAGAATTCACACCATGCACCACGTTATTCACATGACCATAATAACATCCTCTGACAACAATAGTCGAAATCCCATGAATCTGATGCCCACAACACACCTCATGAAGCAGATAAGTCTCATTTCAGTTCTCGCAATACTACCACGACAGAAGAGATATGTAGAAACTCATAACCACCTGCCGAATCAAAATTCATGGCCCGATGAGAACCATTACCTTACTCTGGACTGAATCTCGATATTTACTCTTTAATGTGCCTCATATAAATCTAATCGCACTGATCCAAGGTCCAATAATCTCGTCTCACCCAATACAAGATGCTCAGGCAATAAGCCACCTCAACCACTGCCAAAAGTCTCATATGATGCCACAATGCGCCAACCAGCTACAGACTTGAATGTGATACATAAGGAAAAATGAACTCTAGAAAGAACTACTCAACTCACGTAACTAATTGAAACAACCGAAAAGGTGTTATGAACCTTCCTCAAAAAATGAGAAGCAAGACACACAATAATAGATATAGGAAAACTGATATTTAACATCACACTGTTGCGGCGTGCAACCCGATCCACACATAATACCGTTGCGGCGTGCAACCCGATCCACACATAATACCGTTACAGCGTGCAACCCGATCCAAATAACGTACCCGTGGTGGCGCACCACTTGATCCTACCATAGATCCATGGTGGCGTGCCACCCGATCCACCCATGATAACCTATAAGGACATACGTTACCGAGTTAAAATGCTCATAACTACGAAATACTCGAATATTGACCACAAGCACGCCAAGTGCATAATACCATTCCCTGGGGAGACAGATAACGCCTTATGCTACAAAACTCAAGCACGACTAAGGTGCGATATATGATCTACATCTCGAGAGCCATCCTGCTCACATAACTTCATCGCTACGCGGAACCCCGACACATATGCAATTTATCAGGCCGTTTCACAACTTACACGGCAAAATATAGTATTACATGAAATAGCCGACGACGAAATAACATCCCACGTGTGAATACTCCTCCATAAGGAGCGTTATGCTGAAATGAACACATCCGGCCGGATATAGAGCCCACATTCATATTTGAGATCTATCCACGGGCCTCAAGCCGATTCTGATTGTACCGCACTGGGCTAATAATCTTTCAAGGATCCATAATAACCCCTGACACACAAGAACAACCATCAGGTCCAGAACACACTTCCACAGTCCACAACCAAACGATCCGAGCGCCCTTTGGGCATCAATTCTCACATTAGCGATAGTACCAAAAATCTCCACACTTGGTTTCAATCTTCAATCAATCAAGTGACTACATGTCACACTTATACAATCTTCCCGTGGGATATGCTCTCACGACCTTCCGCACCAGGTAACAAGTCTGCACATCCATACCACCGGCCACACTAATACCATAAAGCAAATCAAGAATCCGCAATCAGTACGCAAAGCCTCTTACACATGACACTGATCTCAGGTGACGCTAAAGACAATACCAACTTACTCTAACCATCTGAATCCTTTCTTTCTCACTCGAGCTCGTGATATTCTTGCCAACACCAAATGACAACCTTTCTCCTCAGCTTCTAATTCCCATGTCGCTCACTGCACCTAACATGCCAATACGCGACAGTACAAGAATTTCACCATAACTTCTGAACCACTAAATAGAATAAACACTCCATCATATAGAAACCTTTCAATTAACTCATTTTCAGGAAAACCATAGCAACACGCGACTGAATTCCCATAACCACATAAAATACCATCCTCTAGTAGTGGTCTAAACCACCATAACTCTTTCGGGATCCATCCACACATAACATGCCATAATACTCCAATGCCTCCAGATAAAATCAATTACAACGGTCATCAAGCCTCGCACGTATCGCCACAAATCACATGCATAACCTAACACGGTGAAGGGACTGATCATTGCCACCGTCATGCCGATTCAACCATTGCTAACCGAACCAACTTCTTCTAATTTACTCTGGTGTTGCCTTAGAAATAATAATAGCTCTATTCAAAATATAACGAACCCAATCCACACTCATCCTGAGTGACCCTATTTAATGAGACCGCGTTGCCTCAAGACACCTGAACTAACTCATACCCTCCTAGAGCGCACATTCACATCTTCAACTGGTACACCCATTCCGATAATTTCTCTACGAGTCCGAAGTTATTTTCTCCCATTCCTCCAATTCTACACCGTAGACCGATGATAACATAGAACAATCCAAGCCCCTTTCATAATCCACTCCAAAAACTCGATACTTAACCATACCACAGACTCGAAATCCTTAGCAACCACACTTTAATTTTGCACCTACTAGGACCATTGTTGAGAGTCACCCACTCTGACTTGTTTCCGAATATAATCAAACTCCAAGGCCCTGCTAGCACATGGACACCTTCTCAAAGAAGCAACCGGCTGAATTCCTTTCCTTGTACATCACATCCACACGAAGCATAGACTCTAAGTCCTCCCAAAGCTTGAACATGAATCAATCAGGCCAATTATATCACACCTTCCTCAAATCCTTTGCTCACATTATCACTGACTTTTTCCTTCCTTAATCGTAATAACCCAGTAATGCACTGATAACCAGAAATCGCACAAGTAGACAACCACACAATCCAATCATAGACGGTGGGGCTCTTCCACTTAGCTTGAAGATACAATTATATAACCATGGGACCCACCGAGATTCCTTTTTCCCTATTGGCATCAGCTAAAAGTCCAACAATGCATTCCAAACTCGAAGTCATGTTGCATCTAAATAAAATTCGTGGACCTAGTCCCTGTCCACCATGAATTCCCAAATGGCCACTACTAAAAATCCGGTAAAAAGCGACCAAACTTTTGCGACCAAAACTGGCTTGTCAGGAAAAGCGGCCACAGTTGGTCGCTAAATTGAAGAAAATTATTAAAAAATAATTGTAAATATATTAGCGACCAAGGTTGGTCGCTATTTGGTCGCTAATTTGGTCAAAATATTGACCGGACTAGTCAAACCTTCTTGGTCAAAAAAATGTTNGGAAAAGCGACCACAGTTGGTCGCTAAATTGAAGAAAATTATTAAAAAATAATTGTAAATATATTAGCGACCAAGGTTGGTCGCTATTTGGTCGCTAATTTGGTCAAAATATTGACCGGACTAGTCAAACCTTCTTGGTCAAAAAAATGTTGAATTTAGCGACCAACTTTGGTCGCTAAAGTGGGACCCAGTTATAAAATTTTAATAATTATATTATTATTTTAAAAAAAATTATAAAATATTAATGATAAAATTTAAAATTAGAGACCAAAGTTGGTCGCTTTTGAAAGGGGAAGAAAGTAGAGACTAACTTTGGTCGCTAATCTGGAACCCATATATATAAATTTAATAATTATATTATTATTTAAATAAAATATAAATAAATATAATTTAAAATTGGCGACCAAAGTTGGTTGCCTTTAAAAGGGGAAGAAAATAGAGACCAACTTTGGTCGCTAATCTGGAACCCAGATATATAAATTTAATAATTATATTATTATTTAAATAAAATTATAAAATATAAATAAATATAATTTAAAAGTAGCGACCAAAGATGGTCGATTGTAAAAGGGGAAGCAGATAGAGACCAACTTTGGTCGCTAATCTGGGACCCAGTTCTAACGTTTAACCATTATATTATTATTTTAAATATTATATAAAATATAAAATAAATCCGATTCAACTTTAGCGACCAACTTTGGTCGCTAATTTTAATTTCTGGATAATTAGCGACCAAAGTTGGTCCCTTTTCAGGTAAACATTGGTCAAAATTAAAAATTACTTTTATATTTACTATCTAAATAATATAAATGTAATCCGTTAACACTTTTGTAATACAAGAGAT
>ML405328.1:0-11605 GCA_005239525.1 Nicotiana knightiana | reverse complement strand
TAGTAATGTATAAGATTGATCATCAATTACAATATAATTTATGTATGCGTATTAAATTAGTCATATACTTAAATATAACTTAAAAAATTACTTTACATAGATGCCATTATAATCTATTAAAATTAATTACCTAGCGAATAATTATTTATAATAATTTTAGTTAAATAAAATAATTATTTAAAGATTCTAATAATTTTTTTATATAATAATTTTAGTTATAGTAATTAAAAAGAAAAATAAAATGTTTTGTCTTTGTAAACTGGGGACTTCAGCCCCGTATGCTGAAGCTGTTGTCTTTATAACTTGGGAACTTCAGCCCCGTATGCTGAAGTTCCCCATTTACAAAAGACAGAACTTCAGCTCTAGCTGGGGGAACTTCAGCCCCGTATGCTGAAGTTCCCCATTTACAAAAGACAGAACTTCAGCTCTAGCTGGGGGAACTTCAGCCCCGTATGCTGAAGTTTTTGTCTTTATAACTTGGGAACTTCAGCCCCGTATGCTGAAGTTCCCCATTTACAAAGACAAAAACTTCAGCTCTAGTTGGGGGAACTTCAGCCCCGTATGCTGAAGTTTTTGTCTTTATAACTGGGGAAGTGGAAGAAAATAGAGACCAACTTTGGTCGCTAATCTGGGACCCAAATATAAAATTTTATTAATTATATATTATTTAAAAATGGGCTTCCCCCCATTTCTCTTATTTCTTCCCCAAAAATTTTCCTAACTCTCTCTTTCCCTCCCCTTCTCTATTTCACTCACCCAAATCCCATCCCCAACCCCGCGCCACCACCTCCCCCACTGCTCGCGCCCACTGTCGCCACTGCCGCCACCCCACTCCTTCTCTACCTAAAAAAAAATCAAGGTTAGAATGCTGTGTTATTTTATTATGTAGTTTCAAAGCTTATAAAATCCCATAAGTAAGAACATTTATGCTGTATTATTTTATTATGTAGTTTCATATGCTACGACGTTGGTGTATTTGTTTTTGATAATTTTTCTTTTATGTTGCATCTGTTAAATAGGGGTTTTCCTTCTATGATTCGGTGAAATCACAGTGGTTGGAAGCTGTTTCAAAATTATGGTCTTGAAAAGTTGGGTGGTGTAGTGAAGAGATTGTGCGATTGGCTGTTTGTTATATATGGAGTATGTTAGAACAATTTATTGAGTCATTTTTCTTTTCTTTCCAATTAATATCTTCTGGTTTATACTTTACAGTTTTCCCTTTTTGTAGTGTGGGTGAGATGCAAGTGTGTGTGTGTGTTACAATATTTGATGTATTGTAGTTTATTATTTCAATTAGTGTTTCAATTCTTTAAACATTGTATTTTATTGAGGATTAGGGTTTAGGTCTTGTTCTAATTAGTTTTGTTAATTAATTTTATTAACTAATTAGTTTAATTAGTGTTGTATTTAGTTTAGTTAGATTTGTATTATACTTTGTATTGTCTTCATAACTAATTAGAATTTAGGGTTTAGGATATGAATTAAATTTTTGGATATGAATTGGAATTTTTGTGTATGAATTGAACTTTTAGGATATGAATTGAACCTTTAGGATATGAATTGAACCTTTAAGATATGAATAAAAATTTTAGGATATGAATTGGACTTTTAGTTTATGAACTAAAATTTTTGTCTATGAATTGAACTTTTAGGATATGAATTGAGCCTTTAGGATATGAATTGAACCTTTTTGGATATTAATTGAAATTTTTGGATACGAATTGGAAGTTTAGTTTATGAATTGAAATTTTAGGATATGAATTGGACTTTTAGTTTATGTATTGTAGTTTTAGTTTATGTATTGTAATTTTAGTTTATAAATTGGAATTTTTGTGTATTGAACTTTTAGGATATGCATTGAGCCTTTAGGATATGAATTGAACCTTTAGGATATGAATTGAACTTTTGTGGATATGAACAAAAATTTTAGGATATGAATTGGACTTTTAGTTTATGAATTAAAATTTTTGTGTACGAATTGAACTTTTAGGATATGAATTGAGCCTTAAGGATATGAATTGAACCTTTAGGATATGAATTGAACTTTTTGGATATGAATTGAAATTTTAGGATATGAATTGGACTTTTAGTTTATGAATTAAAATTTTTGTGTATGAATTGAACTTTTAGGATATGAATTGAGCCTTTAGGATATGAATTGAACCTTTAGGATATGAATTGAACTTTTGTGGATATGAATAAAAATTTTAGGATATGAATTGGACTTTTAGTTTATGAATTAAAATTTTTGTGTATGAATTGAACTTTTATGATATGACGTGTGGCCATCCTACCACATAACCCATATGTTACTCTACCACTCTCCCACTTTGGTTAAACCTTCTCCTTTAAGCAACTACTCGGCTTTTGCTTCTTACACCTGGCCTTTTAGAAATCTAACCACCGCAAGGCACCTCCTACCTGTCTTTCCTCATCCTCCGCTGCCCAGTTATTGCCTTAAATCAAAACCCATCTCTGTAGCACTTGAACCAATTGATTGCTACTAGCTTTAAACCTTTCCAGAGATCATCTTTCTCGAGCCATCAACACTAAGAACGCCGATTTGATCCCGAACCACTACACACTGCGATCTCTGACAACCGCTTCCCCGACACTATTTCGTAATACCCTACCCCAAAGGCGAATTGAAGAAGACTATAACATCAACGAACTTAACGCATTCAACAAGGACAGCGACATCACATCAAATATGATAATTCCGCCACGCTCGAAACACAAAGTCTCGCAAATCCATCCGCCCAACTTGAACACTCATAGCCCGGTCGCCTTTCCTCCACTGGAAACAAAAATCTGAACCTCTGAATCATGCACGTAGTAAAACCTTCCTTCAAGTCATTCACTGCCCCGACACATAGATAAGCATCCTAGCATCACATCAAACACTGTGCGATAGCAACACACGAATCATTATAACAATCGATTCCAAATCTCAAAGCCTTAGGTAATACTGATACTAAGCTGAAACGGCAGAACGACTTTCTGCAAGGCGACGATAATAGCCCAATCAATTACGCAAGGAGAAACATCTTGCACCACATCTGTAGTACCATTACAATTCCTTCATTCCTGATTTGTAACAAACACTTCACATCGCATAAGATTGAATAAGAAAGAGACAAAGGCATAAGCTTCAAAGGAATCAAAACGCACGATGATGAATCAAGAAGGGAAGTGCTCCTAACATGCCTGGAGACTCTCGAAGATAAGTGCAGACGTCTCCGTACTGATCCGTAACACTCTACTAGACTCGCTCATGACTCGTAAGACCTAAGTGAACCTAGTGCTCTGATACCATATTGTCACGACCCAAAATCCATTAAAGGTCGTGATAGCGCCAAACACCACTGTCAGACAAGCCAATAATAATTACTTAATGTGTTTCCATTTCTCAATATTTCAAAAAGTACATTTCCCTTTAGTTAGACAGTAAAAATGGAATTTACAGAGTATATAATAATACCTTACAATGATTTTCAGTACTGTGCAATCCATAATTTCCCAAAACCTGGTGTCAAAGTGCATGAGCATTTACTAGGAAATAAATCAAATACAACGTCTATTCGGAATACAAATTTTTGGACAGTAAAGAAAAATATAAATGTTCTTAAGCAGACTCTGCTGGCTGCGGGTCGTAATTGGGAGTGTAGCTCACCTAAGTCTCCGTATACATACACGTCTCTGCTCTTGCAAGGCCACTGATCATAAATGCACCTGCACAAAACGTGCATCAAGTGTAATATGAGTACGAAATAATGTGTACCCAGTAAATATCCAGTCTACCCTCGAAGAAGTAGTGACGAGAGGTCGACTTTGACACTTACTATGGCCAACAATAATATAATAAATCATGGATTTTATAAATCAACTGTGAACTCAAAAACATGAAACAAGTAAACAATTATTTTGTTAATAGGAGGTTTCCAAATTTATTTTCATTATTTATCAATTTATCTCAAGCCAACGAGGAAATATCATTTATTATAAATGCCAAAGCAATCAATTCAATCATACGCAATTCATGCTGAGGTCGTACGCTCGCTCCAACATAATATTTAAACTGTGCACTGCCGAGGATCGAACAACGCGAACCATAGATGCATCTATTTAATCTGCGGAGGCGTTCGACCCGCTCCACAAAATATAAACACATTCAAATAGGCAGTCAAGAATTCTTTAAGAAGAAATTATCCAAGGAATTGTAAATTCTCATTTAACGATCAAGAAAAATGAAGTTTAGCCTTTTAAAAATATATTTACCAAGTTCAATATGATTTAAGCAATTTAAATTAACAATAAAGTTGCAGATATCGCAAGTATAGCATGATTTGGGTCCTAGACTACCTGAACTTAAGCATAATAGTATCTACGCACGGACTCTCGTCACCTCGTGCGTACGTAGCCTCCCACAAATAGAAGCACATAATAATTTAGTTCACATATGGGGTTAATTCCCTCTTACAAGGTTATAAAGGAGACTTACCTCGCTCCGAAGTCTCAAATCCGGCTCCAACACCTCTCTAGCAACCCGAACCGATGCCTATCGCTCCAAAACTAGTCAATAAATATGCAAATCCATAAATATACACTCTAATACTCATTTTAATCCAATTTATAACAATTCCTAACTTCAGTTGAAGAGTCGATAAAAATCACTCTCAGGCCCACGTGCCCGTATTCTGAAAATTTTCAAAGATAAACTTTACCCATAACCTCACGAACCCAAATGTATAATTTATTCTCAACTCCATACCCAAATTCGTGGTCAAAATCTAAAAATACCAAATTCTAAATTTTCTACCAAAAACCCCACAATTTCTACAAATTTCCATGTTTAAATCCCTATACAACCCATGTATTTAACTTATAATGAGTGGGAATCACTTACCTTGTGTTGCTTGAAGAAAATACCTCCTTGAAGCTCTCCAAAATCGCCTCCACCAAGTGAAAAATGGAAGAAAAATAGGCCAAGTCCTGTCTATAAAAACCCTTTTGCCAAGCGACATTTCCGCACCTGTGGAACAGTAGCCGCTTCTGCGGTGCCTTCTTTGCACCTGCGCCCTTTTCCGCTTCTACGGCCTTCGCCTTCGCACATGCGCGCCTGCAGGTGCGCCTAAATGTCTGCTCCTGTGACTTCGCCTGCTCCAGTCCATTTTTGCTCCTGCGACTAATATGCCGTACCTGCGGGCTCGCACCTGCTGCCCTTTTCACGCAGGTGCAATTGCACCAGACACTAGCTGCTTTAGCTCTTTCCCTAATTCCAAATTCGATCTGTTAACCACCCGAAATCCACCCGAGGCTCCCGGGACCTCGTCCAATCACACCCACTAGTTCCAAAACATAACACGGACCTGCTTGAGGCCTCAAATCACATCAAGCAATGCCGAAATCATGAATAATACTCCAAGTCAAGCTTAATGATCTTTTGAACTTCCAACTTCTACATTCGATGCCGAAACCCATCAAATCACCTCTGATTGACCTCAAATTTTGCACACAAGTCACATTTGACATTATGGATCTACTCCAATTTTCCGGAATTGGAATACGACCGCGAAATCTAAAAGTCCACTTCCGGTCAAACTTCTCAAAGCCTTCAAATTTTTAACTTTCGCCAAATGACCCCAAAATGACCTACGCACCTCCAAATCCACTTCCGGACGCACTCCCTATACCAGAATCAGCATACGGAGCTATTCCCAAACTCGAAATCCCAAACGGACATCAATAACATTGAAATTCACTTCAACCCAAATTCATAAAAATTCTTTCAAAATGCCAACCTTCCACCATAGGCGCAGAAAGGCTCCCAGGCCATCCAAAACCCGACCCGAACATACGTCTAAGTCCAAAATTGTCATACGAACCTGCTGGAACCTTCAAATCCCAATTCCGAGGTCGTTTACTTGAAAATCCAACATTAGTCAATTTTTTCAACTTTAGGCTTTCTGAAGTGAGAATTTTCTTTCCAATTCACTCTAAACTTCCGAAATTCCAATTCCGACCATGCGTACAAGGCATAATACCTGAAATGAAGTTGTTCATTGCCTCAAATCGCCAAACGGTGCGTTAGAGCTCAAAAAGACCGGTCGGGTCGTTACACTTTTATGATAGTATAAAAGATACAAATTATTTTTGAACTTTTTTCCTAGTCGAACAATATATTATTCTCTTTATTAATTTGTGTAATATTTAAAACTATATTTAATAATTAAAATATATAATTAGTTTGTACAAAATCTCTTTCTTTTAATATTACATCTTGTTAGAATTATAAGTTCCCCAATAAGAAGAATGAATGTGAAACATATTTACATTGAAATTGCCGTCGGATATACAACGAAAAGAAAAACTAATATTACTCCTGTTTCCCCAAATAATATCTACTTTAAACTCCTTAATATTAGGACTTCTTACATAATTCAGATAAGGAAATATTTGATAATTAAAATTTTAATTAATTTTAAAATTCTAAATATTAAATAATAACGAAATTATAATTTTGTTTAATGTAAAGTTTATTTTTAAAGGGTAAAAAAGGCAAATGATATTTCTCTAAGGGCCTTCGTGCTTTTAATATAATATAGATAGATATATATATATAGATATAGATGTAGATATATATAAAGGTGTAAATACGAAAAAGAATTACGTTACGTGCTTTACGTATGTACCTATATCGATGAGTATTAAATTATTAATATTTTATAAATATTATTAAATAATGTATATTTGAAATGCAATTGTCGATTGACTTTTAAAAAGTTTCTCTAGAATAATTAAATTTTTCCTAATATTTATTATTTTGAAATCAATTAAAGTTTTGGTTATTATATTCTTCCTAATTTGAATTATGTTAGAAACTCCTAATATTTAGGTATTTAAAACCAAATAATTCTTTATTTGAATAAATTCTTTCCTTATTTAATTCATAATTAAATAATTTATTGTTTTGGTTAGGTTTCTTACGTTTATAGTTATTTTTGATTTGTTTAACGAAAAAATAAAGTGTTATTTTTAAATTACAGTCTTTTAGCTCACTATACGTATTTTATTGGATATATAGAAATTAGAAAAATTAATAGGACGGTATAGCAGTTATGTTACGTTATTGAATAAGAAAGTGATTATATAAGATAAAAATTTAATTGATTTTGACTTCCTAAATTTTAGGATTTCATATTGATTTAAAAGTCCTAAATATTAGGGAAAAGTCATGATGACAATTTTGTTCAGTGTGAAATTTATTTTTAAAGGGTAAAAAAAGCTAATGATATTTCTCTAAGGGCTTTCGTGCTTTTAATATAGTATTAGCTTTAGTATACATGCGTTACAAGTGAACTTTGCGTGTATCATAAAAAGAATAAAATAATGTATAAATATACAATAATATGAATTATTGTGTACTATTGATGTCAATATATAAATATAAAATAATATGACTACATTACTGTTTAGATATATTCTCAAACGTAAATCCTCTTTTAACCCAAAGTATTAACCAACATTATCTTTTATCCTAAAAAAATAACTTGGATGGTGAAAAAAAGACTTAAGCAGAAAATAATTGTAACAACCCGACCGTTCGTTTTATTTTTTAGAACCCCGTTCCGCTAAATAAGACTCTCCGTATGTGCTTTTACTGTTTTATGACTTGTGGGGATGGTTAGTTTGAGATTTGGAAGGTGTTCAGGTTGAAATCGGAACACTTGGTACCTTAAGTTGGCCTAAAAAGGCTAAGTTTGACTTCGATCAACATTTTAAGTAACAATCTCGGAATCGGGATTTGACGGTTCCAATAGGTTCGTAACACTTACCCCTTGATTTTTTCTTTGTGCCGCGGTTCTTCTCCAAGAGTTTTGTTTGAACTGGGTGTAGTTAGTATTTATTTTTTTTGTAGTAGAAAACCCTTGTGATATGGTTTGAAATGAAAGCAATACGCCTTGACTTTGTTATGCCTTGAGAATAATGAGTGCTTTAGTTGTGACGCTTAGGCTCAGTTTTTGACTCATGTATAAGTACCTTAAATTGTATGATCTTAACTTTGCTTTACTACTTTTATTAGAGTGTTGTGATAATCCAATATTGAGCGAGTCATGTGCCATGTGTGTGTGAGATTTTTGTATTATTCTGTGCATTGCATTTGATGTCTAGAACTTGCCCCGTGTGTTTGCAAAGAGAAACAGTAGTTTTATGCAGTCTTGGAAGTGATATAGGCATTTCTTTGTTGAGCCAGTTATATGCTTTTACCCACCTAATTGTTATGTATCTTAGTTAACATTGTTGAGCCTGTAATCCTGTTTCTTTGGCGACCACATTACAAGCCTTACCCTTTTGTTTGAATTGACCATCTATTTGAACCATTTACCTCTCATGTAAATTGTATGAAATTTGTAAAAGTTGAAGTGTGGGGTGATTGGTTTGGCTTTTGAGTAAAACTATTGAAACAAAGAGAAAGGTGCACTGTTTTGAAAAGTAAGAGCCACTTGAATTGAAAAAGAAAGAGAGAAAATATAGTTGTATGACTGTGAAAAATGATCTTTGATAAATGGTAACTCTTGATGCAACTGTGCTTAAATATTTTGGGAGTTGATGTATATCCGTGTGAAGGTGGAGTTTTGGTTTGACGTAAGTGTGGAGTTTTGAATGTTAAAATGTATGTATTAAAGTGATTAGGGAGGTGTAGTCACTCTTATATCTAAATGTATCCTACCCGTCCCGCAACTTACATTACAACCACTTAAAGTTCTACTTGGTCTTTGACTGAATGAGCTCAATTAGTAGAGTAGTACACTACGGGCAATCTTATAGTGCATCTTTTGTGGCACATGAATGTCATTTCTGAGAGTGAGTGAATTCTTTCTATCGTAAGTTCCTAATTGTTCTTGAATTTTATTATTTGTGGAACTACTCTCTTTTTGTTGAGTGAGGGAACTTGATTCATGAAGGAACGATAATTCTTGATCTCTATGTTAGAGTAAGTGAGTGAGTTGTGAATAATTCATGGTGCTTGTGAGTCCATTCTTGAGGTGAAGATGTTACACTAGTGTACTTAGTCTATTTTAAATATTATTGGTGTGATGAATTAGGAGAGTTTCTTAGTAAGGTTGTATCTATATAAAGTGTGGTTTGATTTCTCGAGGGAGAGTGTAACGACCTTGCCGGTCGTTCCCAGAGTTTAGCCCCGTTTCCCCCGTTTCTGCTTCATTATATGTGGTTAAACTTCATTATGTTGTGTTGGATTGGTTGGCTCGGGATCAGAGCAATTTTTGGAGAGAAATGAGACACTTAGTCTCTTATCTTGGTTCAATAGTGGAAAACGTCAAACGGAAGTTAACTTATTGGTAAACGAACTCGGATTGCGAATTTTATGGTTCGGATAACTTCGTTAGGTGATTTGGTAGTTAGGAGTGTGTTCGGAATGAAGTTTGGATGTCCGGTGCAGAATTAGGCTTGAATTGGCGAAAGTTAGTTTTTGGCGATTTCCGGTCGGCAGGGGAAAATAGGCTATCGGGGTCGGAATGGAATTTCGACAGTTGGAGCAGGTTCGTAATGTTATTTGGATATGTGTGCAAATTTTCAGGTCAACCGGATGTGTTTTGGATGGTTTCAGCATCTTTGGCGAAGTTTAGAAATTTCAAAGTTCATGGGCTTGAATTTGATGTGATTTTGGTGTTTTTGCATTATTTTTGGTATTTCGAAGGCTCACTAAGTTTGAATGATGTTATGGGATATGTTGGTAGGTTTGGTTGAGGTCCCAAGGGCCTCGGGTGTATTTCGGATGCTCAAGCGGACATTTTTGGTCTTTGGGAGATTGCTGGTTTTTTCTGGTGTTTTAGCAGCATTGATTGTTCACTGCGATCGCGTGAGTTCATCCGCGATCGCGTAGAGTAATTTGAGGCCAGGTGGATTTTGTGAATTGCCATCGCGTATGTAGGAGTGCGATTGCGTAATGTGAGCAATCATGTTCACTGCGTTTGCATGGTGATGGTTGCGTTCGCATAGTAGAGTTGGAGTGGCGGTGTGGTGCTGGAATTTGCTCTATGCGATCGCATAGAGCTGGTCGCAATCGCATAGTTGTGAGAAGTGGTTCTTCGCAATCGCATAGGGTTAGTTTTGTTGGGCAGCATTTTGTTCTTCGTGATCGCGTGCCTTCTTCCGCGCTCGCATAGAGTAAAAATCTTGGCAGACAGTTTAAGTTCTAATTTCGGGGGTTCTTGGCCATAACTCATTTTGTCATTTAAGAGCTCGGGTAAAGGAGATTTTGGACGAGATTTTCAATGGGATTCTTGTGGTAAGTGTTCTTCGATCATTTTTGGTTCAATTTCATGAATTTGTCTTGATTTTCACCATGCAATTTGAGGAATTAAGTAGAAAATTTGGGAAAAATGGGAGGAAGAATTTGGACATTCTTTTGGTGATTTGAGTGGGCAATTGTGGTCCGATTTTGATGTTCTTGGTATGTACGGACTCTTGGGAGGATAAGTATTCTTGTGATGTAATTTTTATCAGATTCCGAGATGTGGGCCCGGGGGCCGGATTTGACAAATTTCGAGAATTGTGTTAAAAATTTATATTTTTCGATTGGGTTTGTTCCATTAGCATATATTGATGATGTTAATCTGGTTTTGGTTAGATTCGGAGCTTTTGGGAGCCAATTCGAGGGACAAGAGCATCGCAGAGTAGCTTTTGGGCTGTTTTGAGGTAAGTAACAATTGTAATTCTAAACCTGAGGGTATGACACCCCGGTATTTGATATTGTTGTGGTAAATAAGGTGACACACATGCTAGGTGATGAGCGTGGGGGCGTGCACCGATAGGGATTGTGACTTGGTCCGTCCCGTAGTGACTATTAAGCCGCGTATTCAATTTGAAACCTTGTGATATCCTGTATTTTAGAAATTTACATATGGGCTGTGAGCCATGATTGGGGCCTTGTGCCGACCTATTTAGACCCTCAGGGGTATTTCCTTGTGCCGAGCTGTTTACACTATTCTTACACTATCATGATAGAACAATTGTGAACTTAGTCATGTTTTCGACTTGTTGTTATTTTCATTGTTATCACACTACTTTGAAAACTCTGAAAAGTATTTTGGGCTGAGACCTGTGAGTTGAGATGAATTGCCTAAGTGGCTCGTGAGGGTGACTGAGTCAGGTCGAGAGCCGAGTACGTGAGGATGGCTATGGATCGGGATGCACGCCGCAACAATATATATGTGTTAGGCTGAGCGCCGAGTATATGAGGGCAGTTATGAATATATATGTGTTAGGCCGAGAGCCGAGTATGTGAGTATGAGGGAAGTTATAGGTATATATGTAATGAGGCTGAGGGTCGAGTATGAGAGGGTAGTTATGGATCGGGCTGCACACCGCAACAATATATATATTATATGTGGATCGGGCTGCACGCCGCAACAATATACATATTATATGTGGATCGGACTGCACGCCGCAGTAATATATACATTATATGTGTGGATCGGGCTGCACGCCGCAACAATATACATTATATATATGGATTGGGCTGCACGCCGCATCAATATATATATATATATATATATATATATATATATATATATATATA
>ML405325.1:39369-63131 GCA_005239525.1 Nicotiana knightiana | reverse complement strand
AAACGCATAATTGAAGAAACAACCATATATTGAGCGAATTATAATCAAGGTTAAGTTAATATCGAATAACAATATTCATGGCTAAACCACAACCCCAGAATAATGGGTGTTTAGCCACTCATACTAGACTTAAACAATTGCATAAATGGAAAATACTAGATTAATATGAAGAAAAATGATAATCCTTTGCTTTTTCAATGATCTTGTGTGTATATTCTCTCCAAAAATGGCATCCTCTCTCAAAGTTGTGTTATTGGGTCTATTTATACGTTTGGGATAAACCCTAAACGTGTAGGAGACTTCTATTCCAACCGGGAAACACTTAACAACCTTTAAAACTCGGAGTTGACTGGACCAGGCACCCAGGCGTTAAACCCCAAACGCCCCCTTAACGCCAGGGCAGACCTGGCGTTTGGGGTCAAACGCCTGGCTAACGCCAGGGTCACCTTGGCCTTAAGGGCCAAAAGCCCCCTTAACGCTTGGGCATTCCTGACTTTTGGGGACAAACGCCCGGGTATTGCCCGGGTCACTCCTTTTCGACTCTTGAGCGTATTTTTGACGTCTATGCACCCATTTATCACGGCTTCCATCTCCAATTCACCTACACATGAAATAGACTCCATTATGCACATATAACGTGTATTTTTATCACAAAAGCACATAAACTGTAAGGTATATAATGCTTAAAATCATGGATTCTAGCCACGCATCAGTGTATCAGATAAGTAAAGCAATATTAGACGACTAAAGAATGAGGTTAGTTAGAGTACGTGAAGTTGAGGATCAAGGATGTTTTATTGAATTACTTCGATAATCGAGAAGTGAAATATTGTGAAAGGTTTGTATGAAACCAAATAGAGCAATATAAGGGATTAGGTGTCACGTCCCAAATTACCCCTAGACGTGACTGGCACCCAGCTAACACCACCTGCTAGGCGAACCTCGTTCTCTAACATTTAACCATATACACCAACACTGAGAGAAAAAGTGCAAGCCTAAAGTATTATTAATAATTAAAGAGGTAATTATTATCGCCCAATACCGTAGTCAATTGATAGAAAAACCAACAATCACTCGATTAATAAAACTCTAGCTCAAATCCTGTCACGACCCCAAATCCTAACAGGTCGTGATGGCGCCTATCGTGGAACTAGTCTAGCCAACCATCACATAACTACACATTTGTTTTAATATAATTTCTCAAAAATCAATAATAACCAGGAACAAAGTACAAAAATTTTCTCTAAGTCTTTAAGCAAACATAATATAATCTACTATCTAAACAAATCCCCCAGGACTGGAGTCAACCGATCACGAGCATCTAAGAATAAAACTAACACTGCTAATGTCATAAACCATGTCTCAGAATAAAATACTAATACTAATGAAGGAAGGGAAATGGAGAAGCTGCGGACGCTGGACAGCTACCTCGAAATCCCGAATGCTGACGATGAATGAACTCAAATGGCTACTGCTCAGAACCAGTACCTGGATCTGCACATAAAAGTGCATAGAGTAATGATGAGTACGCCAACTCAGTAGTAATGAAAATAAATCACAGTCTGAAGAATAAGAAACACACAACAACAAATACACTAATCCACAAAACCGTAAAATATCAAGTATCAATAAAGTATACATAAGTTCAAAAACCAGTTTCCGTAAAAATCCTTGAAACAAGTATAATTTTCAGTATTTCTCAGTAAAACTCCCAAAATATTAGTTTGAAAGATGAAACAAATCATAATCAAAAGCTCCGCAAAATATCATTTTAAACCGCCCCTCGAGCAAAATCATCACTCGTAATCAGTCACTCAGCACCTCACCATCACTCAAATAACAGTCACTCAGCACCTCACAATCACTCAGCATAAGCCCCTCGGGAAACCTTACTGTCACTCATGCCTCCCAATCACTCATCACTCGGCACTCGACATTCGACACTCGGGACTCGCACTCAGTAGGTGCCTGCGCTCACTGGGGGTGTGTACAGACTCCGGAAGGGTTCCTACAACCCAAGTGCTATAAACAAGCCAAATCATGGCATTAATCACTCTCAGGCATTCGGCCTCTCTCATATCATAACATCCTCATAATATTGGCCCTCGGCCTCACTCAGTCAGACACTCTCAACATGCCACTCGGGCCATAAATAAACAGGGTTCTCGACCCAAACCAATATTTCATTTCAAGAATTAATATCAACAAGCGTTGAGTGTCAAACCAATTTATCAGGAAATACTGAGTATAATTATCAGAAAAATATCCCCCAAGGGGTTAAAACGGATCGACACTAGGCCCCAAACATGGATTACAACCCAATTATATCAAAACATATCAATACTATAAAGAATACGCTTTAAAAGCAGTTTCACAACTCAATAGTTGCCTAAAAAGAAAACATATTTCCAAATTTCCAATCCGTGCACGACCCACACTCGTCATTCAGTGTGTGCATCACTCCAAAACCGTGAAAGGATGTAAAGTCCGGGGTTTCATACCCTCTGGACAGGATTTAAAGACATTACTTACCTCAAACTAGCCCGAAAAGCTACTCCGCAATGCGTTTGCCCCTCGAATCAACTTCCGAGTGCTCCAAATCTATAAAGATGAGATCTTTCTCATTAATTTATGCTAAGGAAATGAATTCTAATTGAAAAATACCAATTTTAGCATAAATCCGAAATTAGCCAAAACCCGACCATCGGGCTTGCATCTCGGAACTCGAAAAATTTTATACCAAAATGTTCTTCATCTTCTCACGAGTTCGTACATATAAAGAACTCAAAAATCGGAGTTCGTTTGACCCCTCAAATCATCCCTAGAAGGTCTCATAATCTCAAGCCCTAACTCCACCTTTTTCTACTAATTTTCATGAATTAAACACTGATATTTTGTTCCTTAATCACAAATAATCGAGTTTTAGGGTCCAATATCCTTACCTCAATGAAGAACACTCATTTCCTCTCTTCAAAATCGCCTCAAAGCTCTTTTCCCGTTCAAAAATGGTGTAAAAGGATTTGATGGTCGCGAAGGGTTTTTTTTAAATATTGTTCACGCGTTTTACTGTTCACCTGAGTTACTGTTCACCCGAGTACTATTCACCCGAGTTACTGTTCACCCGAGTTATTGTTCATGCTGCTGTGAAAAAAAATGCAGCAGCTTTTCTTCTAGTCTAAATTGATCCGTTAACCTTTCGAAATCCACCCGAGGCCCTCGAAAATCTCAACAAATATACCAACATGTCCCATAACATTATTCGAACTTAGTTGAGCCTTCGAAACACCAAAACAACATCAAAACACCAAAATCACCTCAAATTCAAGCCTATAAACTTTGAAATTCCTAAATTCCACCAACGACGCTGAAACTATCCAAAACAACTCCGATTGACCTGAAATTTTGCAGACATATCCAAAATGACATTACGAACTTGTTTCAACTATCGGAATTCCATTCCGACCCCGATAGCCTATTTCCACCTTCCGACCAGAAATCACCAAAAACTAACTTTCGTCAATTCAAGCCTAATTCTACACCGGACATCACAAAAATATTCCAGACACACTCCTAAGTCCCAAATCACCTAACAAAGCTATCCGAGCCATAAAATCCGTATTCCGAGGCCGTTTACCAATAAGTCAACTCTCAGTTGACTTTTTCAAATATAAGGCTATTTTTAAAGACTAAATGACTAAATTCTTGCTACAGCCATTCCGATTCCGAGCCTACCAACTCTAACACATCATAAACAGTATAACCAATCTATGACAAGGCAAAAATAGGAATAATAATTAAATTTATACGGAACGACCGGCCGGGTCGTTACAAATCCCACACTAAGACCATGGAGCATCTAACAGAGTAATATGAGTTTTATTGACAGGTATGTGTCCCACCCCCTTTTTCCTCGCGGAATCGGGTTTATGACATTGGTTGGGACAACTCATTCCTTTTGGGAAAGGGATTTGCATATTTTGAAGAGTCGTCACCTAACGATTTTAACGGTGTGTTAGGGCACCTAAGGGGTTCAATTACAACTACGTTGCTAACCAGAGATTTGGGTAAGGGCTTGAAATTATCCTAAGGGGAAGGTGTTAGGAACCCCTCAGGATCCACAAGTGTGGTTCCCGGCCAAATGGTTTCGTGAATTTGTACAATTAGCAAATAACAAGTAGATGCTATAATAGGGGATTTAAGTCTTAAGCATGCATATGTTTGAACACAGTAAAGAAGATTAGCTTTTGAAAAGATTACAATTTAAGCATATAAAAGGTATCCTAGGTTTATAATAATATGGATCACATCAATGCAATAGCCGGTAATCACTCCTCGAAGAGGGGCTACACGCGGTATTAGCGCACTAGTCATCATATCCATATTCTACCCTTACCGCCCCGTAAGGTTAAAAATGAGTGTTGGTCTCGACCTCTACTGCATGTTGTTACCCGTCCCTTCCTATCAGTCTCGGAGGAAATTAGGACTCTTATCCTAAAGGGAGGTGCTAGGCGGACCCTCAGGTTTTAAAGGTGAAAATGCTAAGGCAGCATATAATAAACAAGTAGGACTGTAGATAAAAGGAAAGCATGGAAGGCAGATAAAGGCTCAAGTATTCCTCAACACACAGTACACATAAACAACATGTCTCATACACAACTAAGGTCCATATTAATTCAGAATCCTAAAGCATGGTATCTAGGTGATAACACAAAGACAGATTTATTGCATAACTCAGAGAGCAAGTCTTAATCAGGCTTGCCTACTGGTTTTAAGCATGCTGCCAGTTAAACATGATCACAAAGAAAGTTCTGATTTTATTCTTTAAGTTGATTACCTAAGACTTGCCTAGGCGTGGGACATTGTATACTAATTATCTGAATTGTTAGAGGGGCTGTTGCAAAGTATTACCTACACATGATGTTCTAAGTTGTTCAGAACACAGAATTGTTGCCAGTTGTTTTAGAGAAACCAAGTGAAGTGTTTTATACCTTTTACATGCACCAGTAGTGAGACTAGGTATTGTTAAGCGAGTATAAATAAAATCCTAAAACATGGTATCTAATGCACAGAGATGCAGAATGATGCAGAATCATAAGCCTAAACATGATCTCTAAATGCACAAATATTTCATTGTTTAAACATGGTTCATGATAGGTTCATCAGTGTTGTTTATCCTAAACAGGATCTCTAAGTGTACATGGCAGAGTAGGGGTTATTAGCACATTTTAGCACCGGACTTTCAAAATGAGATGCCAATAAATGCTGAAAACAGTAAGTGTAAGACCTAAGAAACATGGTCTCTAATGCATGATCTTGCACATATGAGTCCTAAGCATGGTTTCTATTGCGCAAATAAGGAATAAAACCTAATAGCATGGCTTATACCTTCTAATAGCTATAACATGCATTTTTAACCCTCCATTTTCACTAGCCATCCCCAAAGAGTTGTTTACAATAATTATTACAGGCATTTGCACGAATTACAGAACTGAATAATGAAAAGAAGAAGTTATACTATAGGGAGCCTACTGATAGGCCAGAATCTCCAGAATGCCTCATTGCCATTCTATTCACAACCTTTCACACGATCCAGGTGTGTCAGAGTTCCCTAAAGATCTCAAGGGATCCCGGGCAGTGCTCACACCCAGATTTCATAGCCAAGATAGAGTAAGTGCACTGTGGAATGGCCATCCTTTGTGTGTCAAAGTTCAGAGGGAGCTCAAGGGTCCCAAAGCAATGCTCACACAGAGGGGACATAACTTAAGGGTCCTAAGAGTAGGGTGAAAGTGCTCGTAGTTTGAAAAGGTTAAGTAAGAAAACAGTTTTGGAAGAAAGACTTAATGGAAATATAACAAAAGTTTAACTGATGAAAATAATTTGAAAGAACACGAACACCAATCTCAGAACCAAGGCAGAGTCAGCATCACACAAGGACCTAGAATGATCCAACAACCACAACAGGGGAAATGGGGTTCGAGGGACACATAGGTGCAAAGTACTGAACATGTAGCAGGTAGGAGCATGCATAAACAATCAGAGATCCTAAGGGTTCAAAGGATCAACAGGGTATATGATGAAACTAACATGGCAGTACCAACTAGTTTAAGACAGGAGAAGATGCTCTAATCTAATGTATCAAACATAAACATGGAGGTTCATATAAAGACAGATTTGGAGTATACAAAGACATGCTAGATGGAATCCAAGATCCTAGTTACATGTTGAACAACAGAATAGTAAGTAAAAGCAAATTAGAAACACAATGAACTGCATCAGTAATAGAAACATGTTGGTTTGAGAGCTGAAATATGAATTAGAACATACCAGTGAAGTGAAGAAAGCAGTAACACAAAGCAGAAGATAAGAGATGCACAGTAGTTAGCCTTGGCTTGCAGCCGGCTAACTTAGAGTAGTAGAAAATAGAAGAGAGAATAGAGAGAGTAGCACGTTTTAGTTGTGAGAGAGAGTTGAACAGATTAGTTGTGTCTGTGTGTGTGACATGGAATGAATAGAGTATATATATAGTTTGAAACTAGGTGAAAATAAGGTAATAATTAGACTGCCCAGTAATTATGGAACTCAAAGAATCAATTAGTTGCAAAATCAGTACTAGTACTCCCATAATTAAGGGAGTTAAATTTCAAACGGTCATAACAGGTACAAGTAAGGAAAGGAATCGTGTATAACAAATAAGGAAAGATTCCGAACATAGTAAGCACACAGTATGAAATTGGGGTCAGGTTCATAAGGTTTTAATTAAAACACTACTATAAGAATCAATTGATAGTAAAATCAGTCATGTAATAAGGCAAAAAGTAACCAAAGGTCGTAAAAAATATTATCACAGGAAATTAGGGATTCAAAAAGGAGTAGTACCGATTTATGAATCGACATATATATTATGCAAAGTAATCACACAAAGGGATAGAATCATAAACCCTAGTAATTAAAATAGGGTAAATCACACGGAATTAGGGGTTTACACAGAACATGACATGAATCACTGAATAGGCATAGTACAAGCAGGAAAGGTAAAGATTAACAGGTATTGATGAACAAAAAATAGAGTAGAATCATAGAATAAGCATGGGTAATAGCAGCCAGAAACCCTAACAAGCAATATAGGGTAAAACATCACGAAATCACAGAGTATTCAAGAGAACATAATGATCATAATAGAACATATAAACATATTGTTGGAAACAAACTTAGAGCCACAGATTAAAGCCAAGACTTTAGGGTCTTTTAACGAAATAACCCAGACACATAAAGGGAAAGGCCTAAACATACGAAAATCACAAAATAATACTTAAAATCTGAAGGGAAATCATTTTTGAAAAAGGGGTTTGAAACCCTAGTTTTGAAAATGAAGAAATCGTTTAAGAACATAGAGTTTTACATTGAAGAAAACATGTAAAACCCCATAATATCCATAGATCTATTACAGATCTAAAGAATCAGAAGGTTCAGAGTCTAGGGTTTCCAAAAAGAATCCGGAAAAGAGGAAGAAAACTTAGAGATATTACCGGTCTGGCCGGAAAAGGGTAGATCTTCGTCGACCAGCCCTAGATGGATGGAAAAATGGCATGAGACTGTAGAGATGAGTGGAACCGCCTCTGGTTCACTGAGAGCCTCAAACGGTGACACAAGTGCAAATGATGGATNAGTGACACACGTTCCAGGAGGGAGCCATAAGGCTGGTAGGTGGTTGAATCACCATAGATTCCGGCAAGGCGACGGCCGGAGAAGGTCCAGGTCTAATGGAGGGAGTTGAAGGGACGAGATAGAGTTGACATATACGGCTCAGAAGTGAGAGGGAGAGAATGAGAGACGGGAGGTGGGGTAGTCTTAGGTTAATTATGGTAAGTGGGATCTGGACCGTTGATTTGAATTAATCAACGGTTCAGATTGAGTGAGGGATTGGGCCGGGTAGGTTAGTGTATTGGGCTTGGGGTTCTAGGCCAATTTAATTGGGTTAGGGACCTGGATTAATTAGGATGGAATTTAAATAAAGAATGGCTATTTGTTAAATACCCATTAAAATTAGATAAATAATTAATAACAATAGCTAATAATCATATAAAATGAAATTAAGGCTAAATAGGTGAAATTAGGGTAACTAATTAATATATAAAATATAAAATGAATAATTATTGAATTAAAATGGCATAAAATGTACAATCAGGCTATAATTGCAAAATTATTGTAATTATAGCCAAATAATATCAAATTAGCTAATTTGTGAAATAATAAATCCTAATTGGATTAAAAAATGATATATTGAGCTAGGAAATATTTTGAAATTGTTTGTAATGTAATTTATGAATAATTATTGAATATAAAGTGCTGAATAAATTAGAAAAATAAATTGATAAAAATATGTAAAATTATGGGGAAAATACCAATTATTATTAAAAGTGATTTTGAGGTATATATGCAAATTTAATAAATAATTTGAGGAAATATTGGGTATCACAACTGCCCCTCTTTACCCGGGAAGGATGGAAGAGTTGTCGGGTAAAGACATGATAGCCAATTTTGACCGAGTGGAAATAACTTGAAAGGTTCGGGCCGCACCCTGGTTTCTGAGCTGCCTACATATCCCTGGTTTTACATAAATCTGCCCGTATGTAGTTCAGGAGCCACCGGCGAAGTATACCGATGAAGTTTTATAAGGACGCAAGCAAAGTGCAAGGTTGGGTGAACAAGTGGCTTACGGGGTAGTTAGGAGAACTGGGGCGGGACCGCGCCTGCTATGATGGCTGTTGCTTGCCGGGTTACCTGCAAATGAGTAATACAAGCATATCGTGCGTAATTTAGACATGATGCAAATTCCTGTTGGACTATGAATGCTGTCTTCGGACGGTTAAGGATGACGTATTTAGACCATGATGTCCTGGGCCATGAATTGCTTGATGCCGGATTCGCAGGCCATGAAATGATGTTCTCGGGACATGAAGATGATGCTTCTGAACCATGATGCCTTTGAATAATGATATGCAAACTGATAAAAGAGATCCTCAGGCCATGCCATGGTGTTCTCGGGCCATGAAGATGGTGCCTCCAAACGATGACGTCTTTGGATAAGTTGGCGATATTTCAGACCATGAAGATGCAATAGTATGATGCTGACAAGGCAGAGCTTAGTCTTGCAAATTAAAGGGGCAGAGCTTATCCCAAAAAGAAAGTGCAGTAAATAATGCTAGAGGCATCGGTTGCTTTTGAGAAGTAAATGGGAGGCAATGTTTAGCCTCGGAAGGCAGAATGGTAGCCTTATGCAATATGCGAATGCGGATGGAGGTAGCGTTTAACCTCGGAAGGCAGAATGGTAGCCTTATGCAATATGCGAATGCGGATGGAGGTAGCGTTTAACCTCGGAAGGCAGAAAGGTAGTCTTATGTAAGATGTGAATGCAGATGGAGGTAGCGTTTAACCTCGGAAGGCAGAATGGTAGCCTTATGCAAGATGTGAATGAAGATGGAGGTAGCGTTTAGTCTCGGAAGGAAGAATGGTAGCCTTATGCAAGATGCGAATGCAAATGGAGACAACGTTTAGTCTCGTAAGGCAGACTGGTAGCCTTATGCAAGATGCGAATGCAGATGGAGACAACGTTTAGTCTCGGAAGACAGAATGGTATCCTTATGCAAGATTCAAATGCAGATGGAGGTAGAGTTTAACCTCGGAAAGCATAAAGGTAGCCTTATGCAAGATGCGAATGCAGATGGAGGTAGCGTTTAACCTCGGAAGGCGGAAAGGTAGTCTTATGCAAGATGCGAATGCATATGGAGGTAGAATTTAACCTCAGAAGGCAGAATGGTAGCCTTATGCAAGATGCGAATGCAGATGGAGGTAGCGTTTAACCTCGGAAGGCAGAAAGGTACCCTTATGCAAGATTAAGGAAGGACAATAGAAATTCTTAGCTGGTGTTAAATTGCGGTAGAGCATTGTGATAATGAAGCATCGTTTGTGCTGATAATAAATGTTGGAATGACGAGTTTGAGAAACGATGTCTGTCCTTTGAGCGGATAATATGTTTTGGGGCTTTTGCAATTTTTGTGCATGCATCAAAAGAAAGATAGTGAGTTTTGTAAAGAGGGAAGGTTAGTTCGCATTCCTGTTGGCTCTGCTTGGCTCGTTTGCTTGATCATGATGATATAGTCTGTATCATTGGGGTAGCGTTCGCTAAACAAGCTGCTTCAGAAAAAATCAATATGCATGATTTTGTAAGATATAATATATAATCAAAAATAATTTTAGATGAACCAACGACATGACATGGCTTGAGACATCGCAACCTCTCCAGCTGTGGAATTTTGAGGGTCCTCCTCAAAATTCTGCCCCAGTTTGCTGGGTGGACGCCTCTGACTGCTGCTTGCGCGGCGATTGGCTCAACTTGCTTCAGAATTTTGAGAGTCCTCCTCAAAATTCTGTCCCAGTTGGCTGGGTGAATGCTTGTGGACTGCTACTCGCTTCAGAATTTTGAGGGTCCTCCTCAAAATTCTGCCCCAGTTTCCAATTGCGGGGAAAAAATAAATTTTTATTAAATTGTGACCGAACCCATAGGGCTACCTACGTATCCCCTCTTAAACAGGAATCAGGTCAGGCGTAGTTCAATTTACATCATTGAGAAAGCATAAAGATTACACATAGTAGCGCTTGACTGCATCTGAATTGATCGGTTTCGGCCAAACTTCTCCGTCCATTTCTGCAAGTATGAGTGCTCCTCCTGTCAGCACTCTATGAACCATGTACGGACCTTGCCAGTTGGGAGAGAACTTCCCCTTGGCTTCATCTTGATGCGGAAAGATTTTCTTTAACACCAGTTGCCCTGGTGTGAATCGTCTCGGCTTGACTTTCTTGTTGAAGGCCCTGGCCATTCTGTTATGATATAGTTGACTATGACATACTGCATTCATTCTCTTCCCGTCTATGAGGGCTAATTGCTCATAACGACTTCTTACCCACTCTGCGTCGCTGTGCTCAGCTTCCTGTATAATTTTTAGAGATGGAATCTCCACTTCGGCAGGAATAACAACCTCTGTACCATAAACTAGCATATAAGGAGTTGCCCCTGTTGATGTGCGGACAGTGGTGCGGTATCCCAATAAAGCGAATGATAACTTTTCATGCCACTACTTGTGCCTTTCTATCATCTTCCTTAGTATCTTCTTGATGTTTTTGTTAGCGACTTCTATGGTTCCATTCATCTGAGGTATGTATGCTGTGGAATTTTTGTGTTTGATCTTGAAAGTTTCACACATAGCTTTCATCAAGTCATTGTTGAGATTAGAACCATTGTCGGTGATGATTGACTCTGGAACTCCAAACCGACAAACAATGTGGTCGCGGATAAAGTCGGCCACGACTTTCTTAGTAACTGCTTTGTAGGAGGCTGCTTTGACCCATTTAGTGAAGTAGTCAATGGCGACCAAAATGAACCCGTGGCCATTAGAGGCGGCATGCTCGATTGGTCCAATAACGTCCATACCCCAAGCGGTGAACGACCATGGTAAGCTTGTTGCATTGAGCTCACTCGGGGGCACCTTTATCATATCTCCATGTATCTGGCAGTGGTGTCACTTCCGAACATATTGGATGCAGTCCGTTTCCATAGTCATCCAAAAGTAACCAGCTCAGAGTATCTTTTCTGCTAGAACAAAACCGTTCATATGTGGGCCACAAGTCCCATCATGAATTTCTTCCAGCAATTTTGATGCTTCTTTTGCGTCAACACACCTTAATAACCCCAAATCGGGAGTCCTCCTATATAGGATTCCTCCATTGTGGAAGAATTTGTTGGACAATCTTCGAAGTGTGCATTTCTGAATGGAATTTTCAAGCTCGGGGTATTCTCCTTTTGCCAAGTACTCATCGATGTCATGAAACCAAGGATTTCCGTCTGCTTCTTCTTCGACATGGGCACAGTAAGTTGGCTGACTATAGATCTTTATAGGAATAGGGTCAATGAAATTCTTGTCCGGATGCTGGATCATTGAGGACAAAGTAGATAATGCGTCGGCGAACTCATTCTGGATTCTGGGGACGTGCCGGAACTCTTTCTTTGTGAACCTCTTTCTTAATTCCTGTACGTGGTGCAGATACAACAATATCTTGGAATTCTTTGTTGCCCATTCTCCATGTACCTGATGTACCAATAGGTCTGAATCATCGATCACTAACAGCTCCTGAACGTTCATGTCAATGGCCATATTGAGCCCCAAGATGCAGGCTTCATATTCGGCCATATTGTTGGTTCAAGGGAACCTGAGTTTGGCGAATATCGGATAATGTTGATCGGTCTCTGATACTAGGATTGCTCCAATACCGACTCCCTTGAAGTTTGTTGCTCCATCAAAGAACATCCTCCAACCATCATAGGATTCTGCAATATCTTCTCCTATGAATGGTATCTCTTCATCAGGAAAATATGTTTCCAGGGGTTCATATTTTCAGTCTACGGGATTCTTAGCAAGATGGTCTGCCAGATCTTGTCCTTTTGACTGCCTTCTGAGTCATATTTTCAGTCTTCGGGATCCATCCTTGATATGAGATATGTTGTGTTGGCAAAGAAGTAATGCCTCAGCTTTTGGGCGACCCAAGTTAGAGCACAACAGGTACGCTCTAATAGAGAATATCGGGCCTCATATGGAGTGAACTTCTTGCTGAGGTAATAAATAGCTTGTTCCTTCATTCACGTTTCATCGTGCTTCCCCTGAAAACGCAGCCGAAAGCTCCATCTAACACGACAAGATAGAGTAACAGAGGTCTGCCTGGCTCGGGCGGTACTAGGACTGGCGATCTTGACAAATATTCCTTGATTCTGTCGAAAGCCTTTTGACAATCATCGGTCCACTTGGTCGCAACGTCCTTCTTTAGCATCTTCAAGATTGGCTCACAGATGATTGTAGATTGTGCTATAAACTGGCTGATGTAATTAAGCCTCTCCAAGAAACTCATCACATCTTTATTGTTCCTTGGTGGTGGTAGTTCTTGAATGGCTTTGACTTTTGACGGATCCAATTCTATTCCCCGACGGCTTACAATAAACCCCAGCAACTTCCTAGTAGGAGCCCCAAATACACACTTCGCGGGGTTTGTTTTAGATTGTATTTTCGCAATCTATTGAAGAACTTCCCCAAATTCTCCATGTGATCAGCAAATTTTATAATAACATCATCCACGTACACCTCGATCTCCTTGTGAATCATGTCATGGAATATGGTGGTCATGGCCCTCATGTAGGTGGCCCCTGCATTCTTCAGGCCGAATGGCATCATCTTATAACAATACACTCCCAACGGCGTGATGAACGCCGTTTTCTCAACATCTTTCTCATCCATCCAAATCTGGTGATAACCGGTGAAGCAATCCACGAAGGACTGCAATTCATGCTTGGCGCTGTTGTCAATCAGAATGTGTATATTTGGTAAGGGTAAGTCATCTTTCGGACTGGCCCGATTGAGATCCCGGTAGTCGACGCAGACTCTGACCTTCCCGTCCTTCTTTGGCACAAGTACAATGTTGGCTAACCATGTCGGATACTCCACTACCCGGAGAACTTTGGTGTTGATCTGTTTGGTGACTTCTTCTTTGATTTTCAAACTCATGTCGGGTTTCAACTTACTGAGCTTTTGTTTCACATGTGGACATATTAGATTGGTTGGCAATTTGTGAGCCACAATAGACATACTTAGACTAGTCATGTTATCATACGAACATGAAAATATGTCATCATACTCTTTTAGAAACTCTGTGTATTCTTTCTTTTCTGATGGTGACAAATGAATGTTGATGCGAGTCTCCTTGACGTTTTATGAATCTCCCAGGTTGATAAATTCGGTCTCGTCCAGGTTGGACTTAGGTATGTTCTCAAAGTTCTCAACTTCTTTGACAATCTCGTCAGGTATGTCGTCTTCGTTTGAATTAATGCCCATTTGCTGCGTTGTCTCATTGCATGTCACAGTCATCGGTTCATCAAGACAAGTAATAGTAATGCCCAAGGCTCGTCGGGCTTTGGTCGTCTTGATAGACCAGTTCTTGAGATATGTCCCCTTGATTACAGTCTGTATGGAAGGGCCTTCCTCCCCCCTCCTCGAGAACAACACAACAATCCATATCCTCGTCCTCTAGGAACAAACTTCTCATCGCTGCAAGTGCTTCTTTTTCGTCTGATCCGTAAATAATGTCGGCCTGCTTGAAAGTCTGCTCAAGATGAGGTATCGATTGCTCCAAAGGGTAATAGGGACCGCACCAAGGTGGCGACCAGTCGTTGAATTCCTGCCAAGTGTACTCATACCCTAGACCGAAAGTGGTGCCATGTTCCTTGAGCTTTATAGGCTTCGTGATCCCTTGGAGGTTCTTACCGAGCCCTTTTCCTGGATCATATCCTCTCCAGTTCAGGATGCTCTCAATCTTGCTATCCCACCACTTGTCCTTGTCGATAGCATTGACCCGCCCAATGTGGTGGTAAGTTCCCCCGCCTATCTTTCTTTTTTCGTCAATCACCGGAATAGTTTGACGACTATAAATGGGGTTGCTACCGTCACCATAAATAATCACCTCTTGGTGGTTCTACTCGAATTTTACCACCTGATGTAGCATTGATGCAACGGCCCCAACAACATGAATCTAGGGTCGTCCCACAATAGGTTGTAGGATGCTGGAACATCTATCACCTAGAAATCCACTTCGAACAAAGTCGGTCCCATCTGCAGACATAGACTAATCTCCCCCATGGTGGACCTCTGAGAACCGTCGAAGGCTTTCACATTGATTGCTCCATCCCTTATCTCATGTAGTCCTTTACCCAATTTCTTAAGTGTTATCAACAGACAGATGTTAAGACTGGAACCTCCATCGATCAAGATTCTTGTGATGAAATGATCTTCGCATTGCACGGTGATGTGCAACACTTTGTTGTGCCCCAATCCTTCAGGTGGTAGCTTGTCCTCATGAAAAGTGATTTTATGACTCTCCAATACTTGGCCTACCATGTTGGCCATTTCCCCGCTAGTGATGTTGTTTGGCACATATGCTTTACTCAACACTTTCAACAAAATATTTCTGTGTGTTTCAGAATTGTGAAACAAAGAGAGGATGGATATATGTGCCAGTGTCTTGTTCATCTGGTCGATGACTAAATACTCCTTAGCCTGTACCTTTATCCAAAGGTCATCGGGACCTGTTTCGATAAGGGGAGGCCGGTTGGCAGCCTGCTTGCTTGACTCGGCCAGATGCTAAAGGGTGTAGACCCTACCAGTTCTCGTCATACCCTGTGCTGCGATAACTTCCTCAGACCTGACTTTGCCTTTCCTTCTCGCCTCGGCTGTGTAGTCCCAAAGAGTATAATTTGAATAGAAGGGTGTCATGGTTGACATTGCCACCGGAATTGGTGCGGCCATCCTTACTTCCAACGAAATGTGTATTCGGGGTGGCAAGACTGCGACCTCGAATGGTGTCGGTGCATTTGCTGGAGATACAAACTCAACTTCAATTGGAACTGGTGACTTTGCAGGTGGCTCTGCTTCAAACTCAAGTGGTATAGACATATTCACCTAAGCATCCTCAAATGGTTGAATCTGGACTATGATCGGTTTGAGAGGGATTGCAGGTTTCGTCGGGTCATCGCCTTCTGCGATCAACCTGATTGATCCCTCGGGATCCAAATCATCTTCTATTTTAATCATATGGATACCTCTACCCTTATGATCTGGCAAAGGATTGTCGCGGACGTTGGAGCGGGGTCTTTTGCCAAAATAATCTTGTTGTCAATGAGAGCTTGCATTTTGTCCTTCAGAGAGCGGCATTCTTCGATGTGTGTCCTTTCATGCCGGAATGGTATGCACAAGATTTGTTTGGGTTAACCCACTAAGAAGGGTTCTAAGGGGTGTCAGCAGGGATATGTGTGACATAACCAACAACTTTGAGCTTCTCATACAACTTGTCAATGGGATCGGCTATGGCAGTGTATTGCTTTGGAAGGTGGCGATCAAAATTGGGACGAGGTCTAGGGAAGTTTTGGCGTGCAAGGGGTGATTGGTAATGGGACGGCTGGGAATTATAAATGTGGTAAACGAGAGCAGGTTGTGAGTATCTAGCGGAAGCAGGTTGATATGTGGGCAGTGGAACTTGGTAGGAAGGTGGTGGATCTTGGTAATTTGATGAGAGTGCTTGGTAATTTGGTAAGGGTGCTTGGTAATTCGGGGTTGGTTGGTATGTGAGTGGAGGTATTGGATAAGTTTTGTATTTGAGTGGGGACTTGGCTCTTTGTGAAATCATTACGGCTCCTGCGTCTCTCTTCTTAGACACACCACCTGACTTTAAAGCCTTGTTAGTGGCTTGCAAGGCTTCAAAATTTGTAACCATACCGCTTTTAATACCTTCTTTAATCCGCTCACCCAATTTGATGATGTCGAAGAACTTGTGGCCTTTAACCATCATTAACCGTTCATAATACTGCGGGTCATGATCCAAGACAAAGAACTTGTTCATCTGCTCTTCCTCTAGAGCAGGTCTGACTTTAGCGGCATCGGACCTCCAGCAAGTAGCATACTCGCGAAAGGTTTCAGTGGGTTTCTTCTTCAAATTTTGAATGTAGAACACATCTGGTGCGATCTCTGTGTTGAATCTAAACTTGTCCATAAAATCAGATGCCATGCTTACCAGTTTGACCATTTCTTGGGGTCTTGGCTGATGTACCAAGATAGTGCGTCTCCCTTCAAACTCCTTATGAACAACTTTATGCAGATTCTTTCATCTTTCCCAACGCCAACTAATTTGTCGCAATAGGTCCTCAGATGGACTCTCGGATCACCGGCACCGTCAAACATTTCGAACTTTGGAGGTTTGTACCCCTCGGGCAGTTCGACATCAGGTTGGATACAAAGGTCTTCATAATTCAACCCTTCAATTCCATTGGTTCCTTCAACACCCTAGATTTGGCTGGTCAATTTCTTAAGCTCCTCGGCCAGGTTCCTGATAAGTAAGTCCTTTCCGTCAAACTTGGATGCCTGTGAGATAGGCGGAGTGGAGTGGGTCACGGCTTCCACATAGATGGGATTGCTATAGGTGTGGAAATGGTCCTTTGTGGGGTTTTGAGGTTCTGGGATGAGTAGTGGAGTGTTATTTGAGGTGTGTCAAGCATTGCACTGCGTTGGGAGAGTTTGGTATTTTGGGGGAGTGACGTGATGGTGAGGTGCGGGATGATTTTGCTGTCTTGGGATAATTTGTGGAGGTGCAGGGTTTTGAGAATTTGGAAGGTTGACATCGGGGACGTTGAGGGAAAATGACAAGTTGGCCAGATTCCAGACTTGATCGAGTTCTTCCTGAAACTTCAGCAATTTCTGTTCAAGCTGTTACATGTTTTCATGCAGGACTTGAATACCTCGGCCATCAGTGGCCTCTACCCGTTCAATCATATTCTTCTTTCTGGTGTCGCTGGACTCTTCCATCTTACTTATCCCTTTGTCTTTGCCCTTAGGAGGACTAGGAGGAGGAGTAGGTGGAGGGCCCTTGGATCTTGTGCGATAGGCTGATGATGCCAGAATGCCCGAACTAACCTTTGAGGAGGGGAGTAAGAAAAAGAAATAAAAACAAAAGGTAACCAAGTCAGTGAGGATTATGAAAAGAATATTGCGGTATTTAAACACATAATGCGAAAATGTAAAGCGCGTCCTAAGTTGGGAACCTCTTTGTGCCCGAGGTAGGCCTAGCGACAAATTGATTTGGAGAACTTAAAATGTTAAATGCCTCATTTATTGATAGACAAATCCCAAAACGATAGACGAAAAATAAAAGTCACTAATGGCCATTGGCCTTATTACATTGATGGAAAAATAAAGACACTCCTATCTACTTGGTCCTAGAAGGACCTTCCCAGACTCGGAGTTCTTGCTTTCCTTGTACAGTTTTCCCAGCTCGCGAAGTCCCAGCAACAGGTAGGTTCTGGCTAGGTATCCCTCTGCAACTCCCTCAGACTTCTGACAATCTTCGACTCTTTTGATGAACTTTTCTTCCAGCTCGACTATACCTCGTTCCAAGTACCCCAGCCTCTTGTTGGCGTTGATAGCCATGTCCTTCCATTCCTCGATCAGTTTCTTATTGGACTCATGTATCTTATGGTGGTCATCCTCATATTCCCGGATCTTTTTGCGCAACTGGTTTATTTTACTTGTGCCTCGGCCATTTCATCTATAACCTTGTGACCTCGTACGTACCCCGACTTGCTTTGGCCACCCAAATCCTCTTCTAACCAACCAAGATAGAAAGGGGTACAACCAGCATGATATATGTCTGGCTCGATGGTGTTTTTCTCAAGTATAACCTTGTAGTGCCACAAGTGCTGAGCTTGGCACTTGTGAGGACTGTCATTATTTTGAAAGTCAGCTCGAAGATGGCTCATCTTCTCGACCCTAGGGATGACTTACTTCCTTCCTGCTTGCCTTAGAACTCGAAGAGGGACGTAAGGGTATGTCCCCCTTAGACCAATCAGTATCAGAAATGATGTATCTCGGGATCGAATGATGAACTCGTCCATCGGAAACCATTCAAACATCCATTGAACCTGCTCTTCAGTCAAGTTATCAAAAAGCTCAACCCATCCCTCGGTATTTTCAGGCTGAGCGAACATGTCGGGGATATAATTCATTCGCTTTGGGTGATGGAAAGCGATGTGGTCATCCCACATTCTGCGGTGAATATCTTGTCGGTATTCATCTCTTTGGAGATGTTCCATGAGCCAGAGTTGAAGTAATAAATTGCAACCTTCGAAATGTCTTGCTCCTTGTTGACACCTTTCTAAGGCCTGATATATGTCTGCACCGATCATGGGCACAATCCTGAAGTCTTTCCCATTTACCCCTTCCATTATGGTCTTAGTTACCATGGCTAGCCTGGTATGGATCCTTTCCTTCTTCATCGGGAACACGATCAAACCCAAAAAGCAAATTATAAATACGAACACTTGGCGATGGACGTTTCCCAGAGAGGTGATAGCAAACTCGTCATGGTAGGTACAATATGATTTGTTGTAGCCATACCTTTCGTACAAGTAGTCAAAAGGAATGTACGAATCCTCCAAACATACTAATTCTGCGTCCTTTTTCAGGCCCATCATTTTGAGGAAACTTTTGACTGTGCGGTTCTCAGGCATCAACAACCCTAGAGTTTCCCATACTAGGTTAGCCAACCCTCCTATATCTTCTATCAAAGGCGTCATTTCGATGTTCCCAAAGCGGAACACGGACCTTTCACGATCCTAGAACAGGGTAGCAACCTCTATTATCATCTTGTTAGGCTGGATTTCCAAGAGAGATGGTAGGTTACCCAAGTGTTTCCTGACGATAGGTTTGTCGCTAGAGAATAAATCCTCCTACCAACTCAACAGTGTTGGGTGGATGTTAGAGACCATGCCGAATCTGGGGATTTCGTGCCTCATTTTTCTGCAAAGCAAATAAGGTTAGGCCCTTACCCCTACCGGACTCGAATATTTATCGTCAATAATTAGCAGGAAGCATTTAGTTCTCCAAATAAATGCACAGAACATAAGGGCGTCCGTTTGGGTTTAGGGAAACCCGATAGACTTTTGGATAAAGCTATCTTAAAAGTTAACGTGCAGACGACACTTTAGCTCGACTAGGTTTGACCATAATGCATGCAACATTGCGACAGAGTAAGGTTTCTATAAGGTTTTAGACCGGTACCCTTGAGTGGACAACTCAAGGGAGAAAGGCACGGAACCGTCGACTGCACCGCTGATCGACTAGTTTTACCGCAAATAAGCCTTTCCGAATTTAGTGGGTAATAATTTAGGAAGAGCGCAACCACTCATCAAGTGTTGCTATAGTATTTTGTTTGCCATGAGTGGAGTATGCATGTTGAGCATGATTATGCAATAATAAGTATTAAAGCAAGTTGTCACGTATTTGGCACGTTAAAGAAAGCGGTAAAAATAGCAGTAATGATTTAAAACAGTTACAAAAGAAAACAAAGAGACATGTCAGTTTCTTCTTTAAAGAAAAGTAAATACCTGAAGTAAACAATTAATTGCATTTAAAGGGAATAGGAGAGGGTGAAGGTATTTAAAAATAAAGGCACAAATTCACGAAACAATTTGAAATGGTAAAAGCCTGGATATCCCCAGCAGAGTCGCCATGCTGTCGCGCCCCCTTTTTCCTCGCGAAATCGGGTTTATGACATTGGTTGGGACAACTCGTTCCTTTTGGGAAAGGAATTTGCATTTTTTGAAGAGTCGCCACCTAACGATTTTAACGGTTCGTAAGGGCACCTAAGGGGTTCAATTACAACTATGTTGCTAACCAGAGATTTGGGTAAGGACTTGAAATTATCCTAAGGGAAAGGTGTTAGGCACCCCTCAGGATGCACAAGTGTCGTTCTCAGCCAAATGGTTTCGTGAATTTGTACAATTAGTAAATAACAAGTAAAGGCTCAAATAAGAGGGGATTTAAGTCTTAAGCATGCAGATGTTTGAAAACAGTAAAGAAGATTAGCTTTTGAAAAGATTACAATCTAAGCATATAAAAGGTATCTTAGGTTTATAATAATATGGATCACATCAATGCAATAGCCGGTAATCACTCCTCGAAGAGGGGCTACACGTGGTATTAGAGCACCGGTCATCATATCCATATTCTACCCTTCCTACCCTGGTATCTAGGTGATAACACAAAGACAAATTTATTGCATAAATCAGAGAGGAAGTCTTAATCAGGCTTGCCTACTGGTTTTAAGCATGTTGACAGTTAAACATGATCACAAAGACAGTTCTGATTTTATTCTTTAAGTTGATTACCTAAGACTTGACTAGGCGTGGACAATGTATACTAATTATCTGAATTGTTAGAGGGGTTGTTGCAAACTTTTACCTACACATGTTGTTCTAAGTTGTTCAGAACACATAATTGTTGTCAGTTGTTTTAGAGAAACTAAATGAAGTGTTTTATACCTTTTACATGCACCAGTAGTTAGACTAGGTGTTGTTAAGCGAGTACGAATGAGATCCTAAAACATGGTATCTAATGCACAGAGATGCAGAATGATGCAGAATCAGAAGCCTAAACATGATCTCTAAATGCATCAATATTGCATTGTTTAAATATCGTTCATGACTGTTGATACCCAATTTTTCCTCAAACAATTTTTTAAATTTTCATATATACCTCAAAATCACTTTTCATAATAATTGGCATTTTTTGATAATTTTACCAATTTATTTTCCTATTTATTTAGTGTTTTATATTCGATAACTATTCATAAATTGCATTACAAGTAATTTCAAATTATTTCATAGCTCAATATACCATTCTAGTCTTGTCAGGATTTAAATCTTTCATAAATTAGCCAATTTTTGTATTATTTAATTATAATTACAGCAATTTTACAATTATAGCCTAATCGTATATTTTATACCATTTTAATCACTGATTAGCCGTTTTATATTTTTTATATTAGCTAATTAACTTAATTGTACATATTTAAACTCAATTTCATTTTTTGTATAATTATTAGCTATTTTATTAATTATTTATTTAATTTTGATGGGTATTTAACAATTAGCCACATTTAAATTATAGCCTAACTCTAAACCCAACCCACCTGATTTATTTAACCCAATCTACCCAGCCCAAAACCCAAATCCTTACCTGGCCCAATTTCAAATCAATCTGAGTCCTTGATCAAATTAGATCAATGGCCAAGATATTTGTTACCATAATTAAACCCCAACTACCCCCCATCCGACCCCTCATTCTCTCACGACCCCTCATCTGTCTACTCTCATCTCTCTCTCTAGTCTCTTCTGGAGACTTCTGTCTCTTCAGTTCCGATGAACTCCTTCATCTTAAACGTTTTATCACTTTTAATCATGATTTATTATGTTAAAACTTTAGTTTTAACATTGTGTTCTAAATTCTGAGCATGTATTTTCTTTCGATTTGTATGTGTGTCTGTTTCCCATGAGTAATCCTTGTTTCTATGTGATTATTGCTTCACTATGCTATTGGGTCTTTGATTCTGCTGCTTCTTGTGTGTTCACCCTGCTTGAATCATTACTGTCTTGAATCCCTGAATGATTGTGAGTAGTACTATACTGATTTTTCATACGATATCCTCTACTGATTCTGAATGTTTCCTATACATGAGGCCTTCCCTTAATTAGTACCAATTTCGAATCCCTGATTTCTTGTGTGGATACTATTTACTGATTTCTGACTACTTTCCCTGTTCTTTTACAACTTTAAATCATTTTGTCACCTTATTTTGTGGTTGACTGCAGTATTAATTGATTGTTACTATTATTTCCTTAATTAGATCCTAGGTACCTAGCCCTAATTACTTATGATGTACTTTCATTGTTTGAATTATTACCTTATACCCCGCAATCTGAATTGTTTCCTTATTTGCCACCTCTTCCTTACCGTTTGAAATGACTCCCTTAATTAAGGGAAGACTTGGGTTGATTCTTATTTTACTGATTCTGAGTTCTTATAATTACCGAACAAAATTGATTCCTTCCTTATTAATCATGAACTGGTCCTTCTTGCCTTATTTGCTACCTGATCCTTACCGTTTGAATTAATTCCCTTAACTTAAGGGAGTACTTGCCTTAATTTCCTGATTGATTGATTCTGAATTCTTCAATTGTTATGCTAACATGATTCCTACCTTATTTACCTAGCCTTAAAACTATTATATATATGCTCTCTTTAGGACAGAAAGGGATACGAATTGATCTGTTCAAAACCTCTCTCTCACAATTAAAAAACTCTATGCTCTCTCTTCTGTGCTAACTACTACTATTCTAAGTTAGCCGGCTGCAAGCCAATGCTAACTATTGTGCATCTCCTACTTCCTGTTTGTGTGATTGCTTTCTTCACTTCACTGATATGTTCTAATTTAGATTTCAGTTCTCAAACCAACATGTTTCTACTACTACTGTTGTAATTTAATATGCTTCTAATTTGCTTTTACTTATTATTCAGCATGTATCTAGGATCCTGAACTCCCCTCTGCGTGTTAAGTTAGGCTTTATTTGTTTATGACCAACATGTTTTTGTATACTTAGCACCTACTTATTACATGCCTATGACTGGTACATTAGTTTAATCGTGGTCTTAGTTGTTTTAGGTGTTAATCTAACCTAGTACTTTACTGTACCCCTAATCCTCTGAACCCTTAGGAGTTTCTGATTGTATGCCTATATGTGTGTCTGCCTGGTACATGTCTGCCCTCACATGCTCTGTATTTATCCCTCAAACCCCAATACCCCTGTTTGTGATTGTTGGACTATCCCTGGTACTTTGTGTGATGTTAAACTTCTATTTCCCTCTTCAAAACTGTTTTCTTACTTACCCCTTCTCAAAACTGTTTTCTTACTTAAACCCCTTTTAGAAATAAAATCACTCTCACATATACTCTTAGAAGTCTAGGTCCTGCCCCTTCTGTGTGAGCATTGCCTTGGGACCCTTGAGCTCCCTCTGGGTGTGAGCACTGCCCGGGAGCCCTTGAGGTCCTTAGGGAACTCTGACATACCCGGATTATGAGAAAGTTGTGAAATAATACCTGGCATTGAGGGCCTGGAAACTTGAGCCTATTTTGTAGCCTCTCTATAGTTAACTTCTTATTTTCCTTCTATTTCAGTTGTGTAATTTGTATTCAATGGCATGTAATAATTTGTAAATAGATATTTAGGAATGGATAGTGAAGGGGGGGGGGGGGGGGTTATAAAGGTTATCCAGGTTAAAGGG
>ML405325.1:0-28632 GCA_005239525.1 Nicotiana knightiana | reverse complement strand
TATTGTTTTCTCTCATTACTTTATTTATACAACATTACTATTACTTGTCTTGATGAACCGATGACTGTGACATGCAATGAGACAACGCAACAAACGGACATTAATTCAGATGAAGACGACATACCTGACGAGATTGTCAAAGAAGTTGAGAACTTTGAGAACAGACCTAAGTCCAACCTGGATGAGACTGAAGTTATCAACCTGGGAGATTCAGAAAATGTCAAAGAGACTCGCATTAGCATTTATTTGTCACCATCAGAAAAGAAAGAATACACAGAGTTTCTAAGAGAGTATGAGGACGTATTTGCATGGTCGTATGATGACATGACTGGTCTAAGTACGCCTATTGTGGCTCACAAACTGTCAACCAATCCAATGTGTCCACCAGTGAAACAAAAGCTCAGAAAGTTCAAACCCGGCATGAGTTTGAAAATCAAAGAAGAAGTTACCAAGCAGATCAACGCCAAAGTTCTCTAGGTAGTGGAGTACCCGACATGGTTATCCAACATTGTACCAGTGCCAAAGAAGGACGGGAAGGTTAGAGTCTGTGTCGACTACCGGGATCTCAACCGGACCAGTCCGAAAGATGACTTCCCCTTCCCAAATATACACATTGTGATTGATAACTGCGCCAAGCATGAATTGAATTACTTTCTGGATTGCTTCGCTGGTTATCACCAGATTTGGATGGATGAGGAAGATGCTGAGAAAACGGCGTTCATTACACTGTGGGGAGTGTATTGTTACAAGATGATGTCATTCGGTCTAAAGAATGCAGGGGCCACCTACATGAGGTCCATGACTACCATATTCCACGACATGATTCATAAGGAGATCGAGGTGTACGTGGATGATGTCATTATCAAATCAAAGAAATCTGCTGATCACATGGAGAATTTGGGGAAGTTCTTCAATAGATTGCGAAAATACAATCTGAAACTAAACCCCGCGAAATGTGCATTCGGGGTTCCTGCTGGGAAGTTGCTGGGATTTATTGTAAGCCGCCGGGGAATAGAATTAGATCTGTCAAAAGTCAAAGCCATTCAAGATCTACCACCACCAAGGAACAAGAAAGATGTGATGAGTTTCTTAGGGAGGCTTAATTACATCAGCCGGTTTATAGCACAGTTTACAATCATCTGCGAGCCGATCTTTAAGATGCTGAAGAAGGACGTTGCGACCGAGTGGACCGATGATTGTCAAAAGGCTTTCGACAAAATCAAGGAATATTTATCAACACCGCCATTCCTAGTACCGCCCGAGCCAGGAAGACCTTTGCTGCTCTATCTTGCAGTATTAGATGGAGCTTTCAACTGCGTTCTGGGGCAGCACGATGAAACAGGAAGGAAGAAACAAGCTATTTATAACCTCAGCAAGAAGTTCACTCTATATAAGGCCCACTATTCTCTATTAGAGCGTACCTATCGTGCTCTAACTTGGGTCGCCCAAAAGCTGAGACATTACTTCTGTGCCTACACAACATATCTCATATCAAGTATGGATCCATTAAAGTACATCTTTCAGAAGCCCGTGCCCACTGGCAAGCTAGCCAAGTGGCAAATCCTGCTGAGTGAATTTGACACTGTTTACATGACTCAGAAGGTAGTTAAGGGACAAGCTCTAGCAGACCATATTGTTGAGAATCCCGTAGATGGAGGATACGAACCCCTGAAAACATATTTTTCTGATGAGTAGGTATCATTCATAGGAGAAGATATTGCAGAATCCTATGATGGTTGGAGGATGTTCTTCGATGGAGCAGCAAACTTCAAGGGAGTCAGTATTGGGGTAGTCCTAGTATCAGAGACCGGTCAGCATTATCCAATATCCACCAAACTCAGGTTCCCTTGCACCAACAACATGGCCGAATACGAATCCTGCATCTTTGGGCTTAATATGGCCATTGACATGAACGTCCAAGAGATGTTAGTGATCGGTGATTTAGACTTATTGGTACATCAGGTACAAGGAGAATGGGCAACAAAGAATTCCAAGATATTGTCGTCTCTGCACCATGTACATGAACTAAGAAAGAGGTTCATTGTCGCCATTGACTACTTCACTAAATGGGTCAAAGCAGCCTCATACAATGCAGTTACTAAGAAAGTCGTGGCCGACTTTGTCCGCGACTGCATTGTTTGTCGGTTCGGAGTTTTAGAGTCAACCATCACCGACAATGGTTCTAATCTCAACAGTGACATGATGAAAGCTATGTGTGAAACTTTTAAGATCAAACACAAGAATTCCACAGGGTATAGACCTCAGATGAATGGAGCCGTAGAGGCCGCTAACAAAAACATCAAGAAGATACTAAGGAAGATGATAGAAAGGCACAAGCAGTGGCATGAAAAGTTATCATTTGCTTTATTGGGATACCGCACCACTGTCCGCACATCAACATGGGAAACTCCCTACATGCTAGTTTATGTTATAGAGGCTGTAATTACTGCCGAAGTGGAGATTCCATCTCTAAGAATTATACAGGAAGCTGAGCTCAGCGAGGCAGAGTGGGTACGAAGCCGTTATGAACAACTAGCCCTCATAGACGGGAAGAGAATGAATGCAGTATGTCATGGTCAACTATATCAGAACAGAATGGCCAGGGCCTTCAACAAGAAAGTCAAGCCGAGACAATTCACACCAGGGCAGCTGGTGTTAAAGAAAATCTTTCTGCATCAAGATGAAGCCAAGGGGAAGTTCTCTCCCAACTGGCAAGGTCCGTACATGGTTCATAGAGTGCTGACAGGAGGAGCACTCATACTTGGATAAATGGACGGAGAAGTTTGGTCGAAACCAATCAATTCAGATGTAGTCAAGCGTTACTATGTGTAATCATATGCTTTCTTAGTGATGTAATTTGAACTACGCTTGAACTGATTCCCGTTTAAGAGGGGATATGTAGGCAGCCCTATGGGTTCGGTCACAATTCAATAAAAATCTATTTTTCCCCGCAATTGGAAACTGGGGCAGAATTTTGAGGAGGACCCTCAAAATTCTGAAGCAAGTTCAGCCAGTCACCGCGCGAGCAACAGTCAGAGGTTCCCACCCAGCAAATTGGGGCATAATTTTGAGGAAGACCCTCAAAATTCCGCAGCAAGATATGTCGCAATGTCTCAAGCCGTGTCATGTCGTCGGTTCATCTAAAATTATTTTAGATTATATGCTTATATTATACTTTTACAAAATCATGCATATTTATTTTTGAAACAACTTGTTTAGCAAACGCTACCCCAACGATACAAACAATATCATCATGATCAGGCGAACGAGTCAAGAAAAGCCAGCGGGAATGCGAACTAACTTTCCCTTTACAGAACTCATGATATTTCTTTGGATGCAGGCACAAAGGTGGCAAAGGCCCCGAAAACATATTATCCACCCGAAGGACATATTATGCTCAAAGACATGCTCCTCAAACTCGTCACACATGACCGACATTTATTTCCAGCACAAACGATGCTTCAATTATCATAACACTCACGACAATCACAGTGCTGAAATCTATCACCAGCAAAGAATTCTCACTGTCATTTTATTCATTGCATAAGGCTACCTTTCTGCCTTTCGAGACTAAACGTTGTCTCCATTTGCATTTGTTCCTGCATAAGGCTATCTTTCTGCCTTTCGAGACTAAACGCTGTCTCCATTTGCATTTGTTCCTGCATATGGCTACCTTTCTGTCTTTCGAGACTAAACACTGTCTCCCTCTGCATCTGCATTGCATAAGGCTACCTTTCGAGACTAAACGTTGTCTCCATTTGCATTCGTTCCTGCATAAGGCTACATTTCTGCCTTCCGAGACTAAATGTTGTCTCCCTCCGTATCTGCATTGCATAAGGCTACCATTATGCCTTCCGAGGTTAAATGCTATCTCCATCTACATTTACATTGCAGAAGGCTACCATTCTGCCTTCTAAGACTATACGCTATCTCCCTCCGCATCTGCATTGCATAAGGCTACCATTCTGCCTTCCAAGGTTAAACGCTACCTCCATCTGCATTTACATTGCATAAGGCTACCATTCTGCCTTCTGAGACTAAACGCTACCTCCATTAGCATCTGCATTGCATAAGGCTACCATTCTGCCTTCCGAGACTAAACACTGTCTCCATCTACATTTACATTCTGCATAAGGCTACTTTTTTGCCTTCTGAAGCTAAGCACTGCCTCCCGTTTACTTTTCAAAGCAATCACTATCTCTATAATTATTCACTTCGCTTATTTTTGGTCTAAGCTCTGCCCTTTTAAAATCGCAAGACTAAGCTCTGTCTTATTAGCATCATACTATTGCATTTTCATAGGTTGAAATATCGCCAACCAATCCAAAAGCGTCATCGTTCGGAGGCGCCATCTTCATGGCCCGAGAACACCATGTCATGGCCTAAGGATCTCTTTTATCAGTTTGCATATCATTATTCAATGGCATCATGGTTCGGAGGCACCATCTTCATGGCCCGAGAACATCATTTTATAGCCCGCGAATCCCGCATCAAGCGATTCATGGCCCGGGACATCATGGTCTAAGGACGTCATCCTCAAACTTCCGCAGACAACATTCATGGTCCAATGGGAATTTGCATCATGTTTAAATTACGCACAATACATGCTTGTTATTCATTTGCAGGAAATCCGGCTAGGAACAGCCAGGCAGGCAGGAGCGGTCCCACTCCAGTTCTCCTAACTACCCCGTAAGCCATTTTGTTCACCTTACCTTGCACCTTGCGTCCGTCCTTATAAAACTTCACCGGTACACTTCGCCAGTGACTCGTGAACTACATACGGCTTGATTCCTGTAAAACCAGGGATATGTAGATAGCTCAGAAACCAGGGTGCGGCCTCAATCTTTCGAACCATTTCTACTCGGTCAAAATTGTCCATCATATCTTTACCCGACAAGTCTTTCATCCTTCCCGGGTAAAGAGGGGCAGCTGTTGATACCCAATTTTTCCTCAAACTATTTTTTAAATTTGCATATATACCTCAAAATCACTTTTCATAATAATTGGATTTTTTCATAATTTTACCAATTTATTTTCCTATTTATTTAGTGTTTTATATTCGATAACTATTCATAAATTGCATTACAAGTAATTTCAAATTATTCTTAGCTCAATATACCATTCTAGTCCTGTCAGGATTTAATTCTTTCATAAATTAGCCAATTTTGGCATTATTCAATTATGATTACATAAATTTTACAATTATAGCCTAATCGTATATTTTATACCATTTTAATTACTAATTAGCCGTTTTATATTTTTTATATTATCTAATTAACTTAATTGTACTTATTTAACCTCAATTTCATTTTTTGTATAATTATTAGCTATTTTATTATTTATTTATTTAATTTTGATGGGTATTTAAAAATTAGCCACATTTATTTAAATTATAGCCTAACTCTAAACCCAACCCACCTGATTTATTTAACCCAATCTACCCAGCCCAAAACCCAAATCCTTATCCGGCCCAATTTCAAACCAATCTGAGTCGTTGATCAAATTAGATCAACGACCCAGATATTTGTTACCATAATTAAACCCCAACTACCCCCCCCCTCCGACCCCTCATTCTCTCACGACCCCTCATCTCTCTACTCTCATCTCTCTCTCTAGTCTCTTCTGAAGAATTCCGTCTCTTCAGTTCCGATGAACTCCTTCATCTTCTCCGGCCACCCCTTTGTCGGAGACCTTGAAGCCTTCGTCCTCTTGCCTCTCATGGCTCTCCTATGCGAGTGATGTCCTCCCTAAGGTCCTCAAAGGGCAAGAACCTGTCTGCTTACACCCCTGGTGTCCCTGTTCACTTCAAGCCTCCAAAAGCTTGATTCTGAGAAAGGCTATGACCTCTGAGGCTCAAGCCATTGCTATTCGAGGTTCTTTTTCGTCCTCTCAGAGGTTTTCTGTAAAACCCTAACATTTGAAACTTCCTATTCTCTTAGATCTACACTAGATCCGAGTTTATTACGAGTTACATTTTTTCTTAAAGGTTTTCCATTTTTTAAACAAGTTTTACACTTAGGGTTTCTGAAACCATTTCTTCAAACGATTTCTCAAAGTTCAAGTGATTTTTATCATATGCTTAAACGTTTTATCACTTTTAATCATGATTTATTATGTTAAAACTTTAGTTTTAACACTGTGTTCTAAATTCTGAGCATGTCTTTTTCTTTCGATTTGTATGTGCGTCTGTTTCCCATGAGTAATCCTTGTTTCTTTGTGATTATTGCTTCACTATGCTATTGGGTCTTTGATTCTGCTGCTTCTTGTGTGTTCACCCTGCTTGAATCATTACTGTCTTGAATCCCTGAATGATTGTGAGTAGTACTATACTGATTTTTCATACGATATCCTCTACTGATTCTGAATGTTTCCTTAGATACATGAGGCCTTCCCTTAATTAGTACCAATTTCGAATCCCTGATTTCTTGTGTGGATACTCTTTACTGATTTCTGACTACTTTCCTTGTTCTTTTACAACTTTAAATCATTATGTCACCTTATATTGTGGTTGACTGCACTATTAATTGATTGTTACTATTATTTCCTTAATTAAACCCTAGGTACCTAGCCCTAATTACTTATGTTGTACATGCAATGTTTGAATTATTACCTTATACCCCGCTATGTGAATTGTTTCCTTATTTGCCACCTCTTCCTTACCGTTTGAAATGACTCCCTTAATTAAGAGAAGATTTGGACTGATTCTGAGTTCTTATAATTACTGAACAAAATTGATTACTTCCTTATTAATCATGAACTGGTCTTTCTTGCCTTGTTTGCTACCTGATCGTTACCGTTTGAATTAATTCCCTTAACTTAAGGGAGTACTTGCCTTAATTTCCTGATTGATTGATTCTGAATTCTTCAATTGTTATGCTAACATGATTCCTACCTTATTTACCCAGCCTTAAAACTATTATATATATGCTCTCTTTAGGACAGAAAGGGATACGAACTGATCTGTTCAAAATCTCTCTCCCATAGTTAAAAAACTCTCTTCTCTCTCTTCTATGCTAACTACTACTATTCTAAGTTAGCCGGCTGCAAGCCAAGGCTAACTATTGTGCATCTCCTACTTCTTGTTTGTGTTATTGCTTTCTTCACTTCACTGGTATGTTCTAATTTATATCAGCCCTCAAATCAACATGTTTCTACTACTGTTGTAATTCAGTATGCTTCTAATTTGTTTTACTTATTATTTAGCATGTATCTAGGATCCTGAACTCCCCTCTGCGTGATAAGTTAGGTTTTATTTGTTTATGACCAGCATGTTTCTGTATAGTTAGCACCTACTTCTTACATGCCTATGACTGGTGCATTAGTTTAATCATGGTCTTAGTTGTTTTAGGTGTAAATCTAACCTAGTACTTTACTGTACCCCTAATCCTCTGAACCCTTAGGAGTTTCTGATTGTATGTTTATATGTGTGTCTGCCAGCTACATGTCTGCCCTCACATGCTCTGTATTTTTCCCTCAAACCCCATTACCCCTGTTTGTGATTGTTGGAATATCCATTGTCCTTTGTGTGATGTTAAACTTCTATTTCCCTCTTCAAAACTGTTTTCTTACTTACCCCTTCTCAAAATTATTTTCTTACTTAAACCCGTTTTAAAAATAAAAAAGCACTCTCACATATACTCTTAGAAGTCTAGGTCCTGCCCCTTCTGTGTGAGCATTTCCTTGAGACCCTTGAGCTCCCTCTGAACTTGACACACAGAGGTTGGCCATTCCACACTGCACTTACTCTATTTTGGCTATGAAATCTGGGTGTGAGCACTGCCCGGGAGCCCTTGAGGTCCTTAGGGAACTCTGACACACCCGAATTATGAGAAGGTTGTGAAATAATACCTGGAATTGAGGGCCTGGAGACTTTAGCCTATTCTATATGCTCCCTATAGTTAACTACTTCTTTTCCTTCTATTTCAGTTATGTAATTCGTATTCAATGGCCTGTAATAATCTGTAAACAGATATTTGGGAATGGATAGTGAAAAAGGGGGGGGGGGTTGTTATATAGGTTATCTGGGTTAAAGGGTAGATACCATGCTTCTAGGTTTACATTTCTTACGTGTGCACTAGAGATTCATGCTTAGGGCTGATTGTATGCAAGCATATCATGCATTAGATATCATGTTCCTTAGGTCCATGTTTACTGTTTCAGCATCCTATTATAGTATTATCGTTTATAATATAGAAATCATGCTCTAGGATAAAATGTTAATATAAACCTTTTATTCATGTAAACCAGTGCTAATATCGATGTAACGTTGTGGTACACCTAGGAATCATGCTTAGGATAATAATGCGCTAATAAACAAGTTATCCTCACACTTTCTGCATAGCAGGTTCAAACACTGTGACTTTATGCATTTAGAAATCCTACCTAGGAATTCTGCATACCACCCATTCTGCATCCCTATGTGTGCTTATTAAATATCATGTCTTAGGACCTCATTCAACACCTAGTTTAACTACTGATTGCATGAAAAAGGCCCCCAAAAAAAGTTTCACCATGTTTTCAAACTACTGGTAATAGTTCTGTATTTTTGCAACACCTAAGTACATCATGTTTAGGCAAACTAACTTGTAACAATTTCTTTAATAATCTGGGTAATTACTGAGTATTGTCATACGCTTAGGCAATGCTTAGGTATTAAATCTATTAAAATCGGAAACATACTCCTTTATACCTGCTGTTTGACTATTAATGGTTATAATCAGTAAGAAGTTGATAAAATTCACCCTCTTAAATCAGTAATAAAACTGCCTCATTATTGCATTCTCACCTAGATATAATGCCTTAGGTTCTGAAGTTAATAAGGGCCTTACTTGTGTTTGAGTCGTGCTAATCATGTGCATAATCTGTGGAGGAATACTTGGACCTCGTATCTGCTCTTATTTGTTTTCCCCTTATCTGAAGTCCTAATTGTCGTTGTTTGTCACTTAGAATCCTGTCCTTTAAACCTAGGGGTCAACCTAGTACTGATAGTAGTCCTAGCCTCCTCCATGACTGATAGGATGGGATAGGTAATAGCACGCAATAGAGTCCGTGACCAACACACACTTTAATTACCTTCACGGGGTGGGAAGGGTAGAATATGTATATGATGACCGGTGCGCTAATACCACGTGTAGCCCCTCTTTGAGGAGTGATTACCGGGTATTGCATTGATGTGATCCGTATTATTATTAACCTAGGACACCTTTATATGCTAGCTCGTAATCCCTTTTTAAAAGCTAATCTTCTTTATTGTTTCTTTAAAACATCTACATTCTTAAGACTTACATCCCCTCTTATTTGAGACTTTACTTGTTATTTGCTAATTTGTACAAATTCACGAAACCATTTGGCCGGGAACCACATTTGTGGATCCTGAGGGGTGCCTAACACCTTTCCCTTAGGATAATTTCAAGCCCTTATCCAAATCTCTGGTTAGCAACGTAGTTATAATTGAACCCCTTAGGTGCCCTAACGCACCGTTAAAATCTTTAGGTAGCGACTCTTCAAAATATGCAAACCCCTTTCCCAAAAGGAAACAGATGTCCCAACCAATTTCATAAACCCGATATTTCGCGAGGAGGAAAAAAGGGGGCATGACAATGATAGGTTTATCAGTGTTGTTTATCCTAAACAGGATCTCTAAGTGTACATGGCAGAGTAGGGGTTAGTAGCACATTTTAGCGCAGCACTTTCGAAATGAGATGCCAATAAATGCTGAAAACAGTAAGTGTAAGACCTAGGGAACATGGTCTCTAATGCATGATCTTGCACATATGAGTCCTAAGCATGGTTTCTATTGCGCAAATAAGGAATAAAACCTAATAGCATGGATTCTACCCTCTAATAGCTATAACATGCATTTTTACCCCTCCCTTTTCACTAGCCATCCCAAAGAGTTGTTTACAACAATTATTATAGGCATTTGCACGAATTACATAACTGAATAATAAAAAGAAGAAGTTATACTATAGGGAGCCTACTGATAGGCCCAGAATCTCTAGAATGCCTCATTGCCATTCTATTCACAACCTTTCACATGATCCAGGTGTGTCAGAGTTCCCTAAGGATGTCAAGGGATCCGGGCAGTGCTCACACCCAGATTTCACAGACAAGATAGAGTAAGTGCAGTGTGGAATGGCTAGCCTTTGTGTGTCAAAGTTCAGAGGGAGCTCAAGGGTCCCAAAGCAATGCTCACACAGAGGGGGCAGAACTTAAGGGGTCTAAGAGTAGGGTGAAAATGCTCATAGTTTGGAAAGGTTAAGTAAGAAAACAGTTTGTAAGAAAGACTTAATGGAAATATAACAAAAGTTTAACTGAGGAAAATAATTTGAAAGAACATGAACACCAATCTCAGAACCAAGGCAGAGCCAGCATCACACAAGGACCCAGAATGATCCAACAACCACAACAGGGGAAATGGGGTTCGAGGGACACATAGGTGCAAAGTACTGAACATGTAGCAGGTAGGAGCATGCATAAACAATCAGAGATCCTAAGGATTCAAAGGATCAATAGGGTATAGGATGAAACTAACATGGCAGTACCAACCAGTTTAAGACAGGAGAAGATGCTCTAATCTAATGTATCAAACATAAAGATGGAGGTTCACATAAAGATAGATTTGGAGTATACAAATACAGGCTAGATGGAATCCAAGATCCTAGTTACATGTTGAACAACAGAATAGTAAGTAAAAGCAAATTAGAAACACAATGAACTGCATCAGTAATAGAAACATGTTGGTTTGAGAGCTGAAATATGAATTAGAACATACCAGTGAAGTGAAGAAAGCAGTAACACAAAGCAGAAGATAGGAGATGCACAGTAGTTAGCCTTGGCTTGCAGCCGACTAACTTAGAGTAGTAGCAAATAGAAGAAAGAATAGAGAGAGTAGCAAGTTTTAGTTGTGAGAGATAGAGTTGAACAGATTAGTTGTGTTTGTGTGTGTGCCATGGAATGAATAGAGTATATATATAGTTTGAAACTAGGTGAAAATAAGGTAATAATTAGACTGTCCAGTAATTATGGAACTCAAAAAATCAATTAGTTGCAAAATCAGTACTAGTACTCCCCTAATTAATGGAGTTAAATTTCAAACGGCCAGAACAGGTAACAAGTAAGGAAAGGAATCGTGTATAACAAAGAAGGAAAGATTTCGAACATAGTAAGCACAAGTAGGAAATTGGGGTCAGGTTCATAAGGTTTTAATTAAGACACTACTGTAAGAATCAATTGATAGTAAAATCAGTCATGTAATAAGGCAAGAAGTAACTAAAAGTCGTAAAAAATATTATCACAGGAAATCAATTAAAGGAAATCAATCACAGGAAATTAGGGATTCAAAAAAGAGTAGTACTGATTTAAGAATCGGCATATATTATGCAGAGTAATCACAGAACGGGAGAGAATCAGAAACCCTAGTAATTAAAATAGGGTAAATCACACGGAATTAGGGGTTTACACGGAACATGACATGAATCACTGAATAAGCATAATACAAGCAAGAAAGGTAAATATTTAGAGGTATTGATGAACAAAAAATAGAGTAGAATCATAGAATAAGCATGGGTAATAGCAGCCAAAACCCTAACAAGCAATATAGGATAAAACATCACGAAATCACAGAGTATTCAAGAGAACATAATGATCATAATAGAACATATAAACATATTGTTGGAAACAAACTTAAAGCCACAGATTAAAGCCAAGACTTTAGGGTCTTTTAATGAAATAACTCAGACACATAAAGGGAAAGGCTTAAACATACGAAAATCACAAAATAATACTTAAAATCTGAAGGGAAAACGTTTTTGAAAAAAGGGTTTGAAACCCTAGTTTTGAAAGTGAAGAAATCATTTAAGAACAGAGAGATTTCTTTGAAGAAAACATGTAAAATCCCATAATATTCATAGTCAATTATAGATCTAAAGAATCGGAAGGTTCAGAGTCTAGGGTTTCCAAAAAGAACCCGGAAAAGAGGAAGAAAACTCAAAGATATTACCGGTCTCTCGCCGAAAAAGGGTAGATCTTACTCGACCAGCCATAGATGGCCGAAAAATGGCATGAGACTGGAGAGATGAGTGGAATCGCCTCTGGTTCACCTGAGAGCCTCAAATGGTGACACAAATGCAAAGGATGGAGTCATAGGGCTGGTAGGTGGTTGAATCACCATAGATTCTGGCAAGGCGATGGCCGCAGAAGGGCCAAGTCTACTGGAAGGAGTTGAAGGGACGAGAGAGAGTTAAGAGAGACGGCTCAGAAGTGAGAGGGAGAGAATGAGAGAATGAGAGACGGGGAGGGGGGTGTAGTCTTAGGTTAATTATGGTAAGAGGGATCTTAACCGTTGATTTGAATTAACCAACATATCAGATTGAGTGAGGTATTGGGCCGGGTAGGTTAGTGTATTGGGCTTGGGGCCTGGGCCAATTTAATTGGGTTAGGGACCAGGATTAATTAGGTTGGAATTTAAATAAAGAATGGTTGTTTTCTAAATAATTAAAATTAGATAAATAATTAATAACAATAGCTAATAATTATATAAATTGAAATTAAGGCTAAATAGGTGAAATTAAGGTAATTAATTAATATAGAAAATTAAAATGAATAATTATTGAATTAAAATGGCATAAAATGTACAGTTAGGCTATAATTATAAAATTATTGTAATTATAGCCATATAGTGCCAAATTAGCTAATTTATGAAATAATTAATCCTAATTGGATTAAAAATAATATATTGAGCTAGGAAATATTTTGAAATTATTTGTAATGTAATTTATGAATAATTATTGAATATAAAGTGCTGAATAAACTAGAAAAATAAATTGATAAAAATATGAAAAATGATGGGGAAAATACCAATTATTATAAAAAGTGATTTTGAAGGTATATGCAAATTTAAAAAATAATTTGAGGAAAAATTGGGTATCAACAGTATGTAAACCCTAAAGAAAAGGAAATAACTAACACGAACGAAGTAAGTCTAAAATGAAAGTCTCCACGAATAATGCAGTGGCTTACCTCAACAATAAGATCCACTCAAACAAACTCGTCAGCCACTAGCTCTATCTCCCGCAAGGGTATCTACATAGAGAAGCAGGAGTGAGTTATACGTAAATATAACCCAGCAAGATCCTCGATCCGCCACTTTAAATACCTCTGGAATAAGTGTTAAAAAATACAAACACACCACAACACGAATGATATAGTAAATATGATAATTATAAAATAACTCAATATATGTGTATCAACAGAGTTATTAAGAATTAACCAACAAAAGTACCCACTAAGGACTTATCATAATTGTAATGAAAGGAATTTACCAACACACTTACGATTCCACAACGGTACCACATTGCCTCAAATATGTAACAAAACATACACAATGCCCCAAATATATCAAGAAGCATACACAATGCTTGGGTGATGTACAAAGGTATACACAATGCCCCAACATCATGGCGCACAACCGTATCAAGTTATCAAACTCAACATCATGGTGCACAACCGTATCAAACTATCAAACTCAACATCATGGCGCACAACCGTATCAAACTCAAAACTATGGCTCACAGTCGTATCAAACTATCAAACTCAACATCATGACGCACAGCCGTATCAAACTCCACATGGCTCACAGCCGTATCAAACTCAACATCATGGTGCACAACCGTATCAAACTCAACACATGGCTCATAGCCGTATCAAACTATCAAACTCAACACCATGGCTCGCAACCGTATCATGCCATCAAACAACTTATAAAATATTTTTTTTTGTATTTTTCATAAAACAATATATTTGCGGCTAGTCTAAGACCATTGATTCTGCCAAGCGCACGCTTGTTCCAACACACGGACCAAGCAGAGAAAACACATTTTCAGAATGGGCTTTAGAAAATTAAGCATCAAAGTTTAAAGTCTCACTTACCTCGTTAACGACAAATTTCTCTATCTTGTGACGTCCCGAAAGTCTTCAAATGGCCTCAATCTATGCAAAATATTGATTAACAATGTTAATTATGCTTATCGGGGTCAGATCTCAAAGTTCCTAACTTTCAAATTACAGCTACCTTTTCCCAATATTACTGTTCAATTCGCTATTAAATGCATTCGATATACTATTGTTTGGAGAATAATAATATCAGGAATAGCCAACTAATAACTTTGCCTCCAAACTAGTCCCTCTTTCTCGCTATATCAAGTTCAATAGTAATCGGTTATTATTTCCTTGTAAAGATATTTATTATTCTATTAAATCAAATGGGGACTAAAATGATGGAAAGGAAAACTACACAAATCTACTTACTTGAAATTAAATATGCCCACTCAATCAATAATGTTCCTAGTTAAATGATTTGGCTCCAGAAAATTACTATTTTATTTTATTTGGCACTACTTAACAGTGAATACCACAATTCCTCTCCAATACTATCATCAAATTAATGCCGATCAATTAAGGAAAAAGGCTATTCCTACGTTTTAGTGGACTTTGAAAAGTAAGGTTAGAAAATTATTGTAATCATTGGCATGTCACTATATTATATGGGTACATAACTACATATACGACTACTCTCTGCAAAATTTAATATCTTGTTATTTTTGTACTAAATTTATAAAAGTGCATGATTATATAGTTCTTTTCTTCCACAACATTCCACTAAAAAGTATCCAAAATAAAGATTAGTGAATCCCTGATATTCTCCACAGTGCCTCCGCAGTTCCCTTGTTCTTTTCCATTATATATTGTTATCTCCTAATGAACCAAGGAATTAATATTTCCCTATTTACCTTTCTAAGTCTTGAAACGTGTAGTAACATAAGATGTGGGCTTAGTCCCACTTCTTTTATCCCAATTATTATCCAAAATTACTACCGTGGTCACTAGCATGTGTAATTTATAAATTAGGCTTACTAATCATATATATAATATACTATATTGTATATACAATAAATTTTCTTCTACAAACTTAATATATTACCTAATAGCTACAATAAAATAAATTCCTAAATCTCATAATTTAAGAAGTATATAAATATATATCGGGTTATTACATTAGGGAAGACTATTAAGGGACTTAGGTTAAAGTATGGAAGTACAACAAGTTTCGTAGGCAAGTGAGCTCTAAGGTTATAAAGCAGTATGAGCCCCATTCTCATTACGAGTAGATTAGTAATTTTAATCGGGATTATCAAAATGTCAATTTAACAATACAGATGTGAGGTGCCGATATTGGAGGATGACTTGGAATAAACTAGAACTAAGGTATCGATTAGAAAATCAAGGACTCTCACACTAACTAGCATTGCAATGATAAAATGAATGAATGAGCATAAGGAGGAAGAGGATTAGTGGGAGAAGAGCCCTGAAAGAAATTTATAAAGATCAACTTCACAAACCACATGAACTAAAGTTAAACTCGTCGAAAAAAGGCATGCCAGCAAGAACGTATGACTCGCTACGTGGACCTCTATAAATTGTCTTAGAGGAAGAAAAGTTATCCATATGTCAATCGTAAGCTACCAGGAATACGGACCTACGGAAGGCGGAAAGATGAGTAGGACTTCAAGCATGAAACATTGAACTATTTCCCTAAGGCGGGAAGATGAGGTGGTAAAGCACTGAGTCGCAAGCACGTTTGTTTAACAACGAAAAGATGGGAGAATTTGGACAAAAAAGAGTATAAGAAATTTTAAAGTAACGTGCAAGTACAAACAATATAGAAAAGAGATGATATTGGTTTATAAATTGACGATAAGCGTAGTCAAACACTTTATACATGGGAATGCTAACCTGAAGAATGTGTTAAAGTTGGAAGATATGACTCCAAAGGAAATTGCTGAGATTGGAAGGAGAAGGAAGATAAATCATAAGGAGTTAGAAAAGAACCCCAACACCATGACTCTTGAAATTAAAGATAGACTATCGTGATATCTAAATGTTGCAATCGTGAGGGATAGTCGAGATTATAGCAAGAACAAGGGAGTTGTACAATATTTCAAGGAAAAACCTATAGAAAAGAAACCATCAAGGAGAAAACAATAAAGTCAACATCAAGGATAAGACTTAGGGTATACAATAAGTAATAGACGAAGTAGAAATAAGCAATATGAATATAAGCCGTTTCACAATGTCAGTTGCTTCTATAAATCGGAATCTAACCAAGGAAGAAATACATCAAATAAGAACTATATGTACAAGAGATTCATAATGTGTGGGAATTAGATCGGAGTTGAAAATAAGAAATATCATAATATAAGCCTAATAAGAACCTGTTGACAACTAGGGGTAGTGGAAAAAATAATGAGGAATAGAGAACTATAATGGTATAAATGTTTCATGTAAAACGACTTAGAACTAGAATAAAAAATAGCAGAATCAATATTGTAACAGATGATTTTAGTCGTAAGTCACGGATGGTTTGATAAATAAGCAAGCTCAAAAAGAAAAAAAAGGTTGACTAGAGGTATTCATCAATTAACAGGTTCGAAATACGCTTGACAGACTCAGTAATAAAGGTAGTAATAAAGGTACAATTGTCTGGAATATGGCAGAGTTATCTCTTATAGATAGGGAATATTTACGTTTGAAGGAAAGTTAAAAGAGGTATTTGGCAAGAGAAAACTACAACTTTTGAGTCGATTGCAAGAGGGATCTTAAAATATCATAGCCTATTGCATATTAGGGCACATGTTCATTATTCACGCTATTTTATTCATTTCGGAACGTCGAAGATATACCATGATGTCAAAAGACTACACTGATAGGATGACATGAAGAATACCATTTTAGGGTTTGTGGCTTGATATTCTAATTGGTAATCGGACAAAATAGAACATCAGAAACCCAATGGATTGACACAGAATAAAGTAGTCCAACATGGGAATGAAAAGTGATTGGCACAAAATTCGTTACAAATATAGCAAGTTCGATTCCACATGGACGACTGTGGTTAGTTTGACAAGAATTAGTTCTCTTTTACTGAACAAATTAATAAAGGTTATGTAAAATGGAGGGTGCAAAAGATAGATTGGATACATAATATTTTCGCCTCGATTACGGTTAATAGAGGTGCTCAGTTACAGATAACTTCTGGAAGTCCTCTCATAGGAACTTGGTACATAAGATAATTCTAGCAAGTGAAACGTCACAAATCGAACCCCAACACACGACGACGATACTTAAGAAAATCTCGAGTTAATAATTGTTACACCCCGTAAGTTTAACAACTTTGATACCGTTAGATATTATGTTAGTGTGGTATTTTCTTTTAAGTGAAGTATTTTAGTAAAAGTTTTATAAGTATAATTTTGGATAGTTACCATTATTATTATTTTCGGATATGATAAATGATACACATAATATAAGAAAGTTTATGAGATTCTCTTTATTGTAAAGATAGAAATTATTTTCTCACAAGAAAAGAAGGTTATCTTTTTACCAGTTTAAGAATTAAGCATACGAAAATTTGTACTCTTTATATGAGATTAGGAAAATTAAAAGTTGAGAAAATATATGTATTTTTACATGGATGTTTAATGAAATAATAGTGTGTGCATTTTTATTTTACATGGTACCACATAACCGTAATAGTATTGTATATAAAGTGTATTAAAAATAAGTAAAAATTTAAATAATTTAAAATAATTCTTAATTATGTGGATAATTAGTTAATTATCGAGTAACGAGACATTACCTAATTAACTAATAAGTTGGATAAAGATTTAAATCCCCACATCACCCCACGTGGAAGCCTTACCTTATGGGAATAGTGACTCTTAAAGTCATTATGTTATGTGGCTTAATGGTGAGATATTTGGCAATTGGCATCTTTACTTTCAGTTAGAAGGAATAACACGTAGCCTTATACGAATTCCGAAGTAGCACACATGTAATCAGTGAGGAGCTAGATGTCCTTCCTGCGGCGAGTAGTTTGCCAATGGAACTTCAATTGGTAACTCTTTTGTTGTCTGGATCATATACAAAAAAAGAAAAGAAAAAAAGTATTTGTCCATTTGTTGGTTCAGATGGGTGTGAGTTATGATTCATTGGTATTATTTATAACAATGTCGCATGTGTTTATACATGTATTCATTAGAAGAAAATTTCTGTACATTAAGTTTTCTGAAGTCCGTAAACTACACGGTCTGCTAAACATGATGTTGCAGTAATGCATGAGATGATTAGATAATGGACAGTGGTGTGAGAAAACGAATTAACTGCTGGATTTGAAGGAAATATTTCCAAATTGTATCTGAATAGAACTTCTCTTTTTTATTTCTATTAAACCCATATACACTTCAAATTTCTTCCGTAGTTTAGAGATTGAAGTGTATAAATAGGATATAAACAATTAAGCTTTCCTATATGTTCTCTCTTGGCGTTGGCATTTAATCGATTTGAGGGGTACAATGGTATGTTTTTGTGATTTAATGTGTGTGCTTTCTGGGGGAGATTCGCTCACACAATTTATGGAGAATGCAGTATCTTCTGTAGCAACGCAGAAGGGTACAGATCTTCAATAATTCAAATAGAGATTTTATAGTATTTTAGGCAACGTGAGCTTTTACAATTTTAAAAGTACGGTGTAATTTTTCTTTAAAATATCACACGGATTTTCCCCTACTCCAAGTATGTTAAGGCTATTCCTTCTTTCTTTTGGCATAATTTATATGACACAAGCGGAACGAGCAAATGTATAACGTTCATAAATTACTCTATCCGTAGAAATGCTAGAGATGTGTATATACTTATTCTCCCATATGTCATATTATTCTATCATATGTTCATGGGTCTCAAAAATATGTAAGTTGGAAGTTATTTCATGGTATTAATAAGAGACATAATGATCTTATGACGTAATGCGAGATTTTATTCACGTATTTCATATACATTTCATGCATTTATTCATATACATTGACCCATGACTAGATGTCGTTATATACGTGTGTGTGTATATATATATATATATATATATATATATATATATATATATGGAAAAGGTTATAACGTTATCTACGCACCATCACCTGATCAGCTGGTATACGTTGATGATTTTGTCCACAGTAGCCGATATGATATGATGGGATGCCCTCAGAAACTTGATGATGCTATGAAATATGTACCTATACACGACATGACATCCATACGCATATGCATGACACTATAATTATTTTATGATTTACAGAGTTATTCAGACTTATAGGTTGAGTCATTTACTCTATATTTCTTCCATGTCCGTTATTTACTTATTTCTGTGCCTTACATATTCAATATATTATTCATACTGACGTCCTTTTTGCTTGAGGACGCTGTGTTTCAAGTCTGTAGGTATAGATATTCAGTTTGACGAGCCCTCATAGTAGACGAGATAGGCTTCGGCGAAAGATCGGTAAGATTCCACCTCATTTGGAGTGCAGCCGAGTCTATGAGTCATCGTATCAGAAGTTTTTTACAGACTTATGGGTAGGCCGGTACCCTGTCCCATTTGATATCAAATAATCTTAGAGGTTTTGTAGACAAAGGTTCATTTTGTACAGTATGTCAGAGGCCTTGCCAGCCCATATGTAATCATATTTTAAGAACGATAGTTTATTGATACAGTGTTGCACACTTATAGTTATGCATTATGAGTTGTGGCCATGTGGGCCCATGGTAGTTACAAAAGGAATGAGTACAACTAACTCGACCTATGTATGTTCTAGTTTTGGTCGAACGATCATGAGTTATAGAGTGGTTCGCTCGGGCCAGCACGACACCGGGTGCCAGCCACGTCTCCCCAGGTTCGGGGCGTGACAATAATGAGGTCTCCTTGATAATTTCGCTCATGAAGGTCATAATAACATAATGGGACAAGCTAATCAAGACTTATATAAAGCCACATTCAAACTACCTAGAGAAGGGATTAATTTGAATTTTTCCTCAGATTTAGGATCCGTTCACCCGGTTATCATGTTCAAATATTGAAGAAATGCATTAAATGATATACAAGTAATAAATGGTCGATCTTATGAGAAGTTTCTAGTAGCTATAAATGGATCAGGAATCGATGCTATAAAAGCACACGAGTTTCAAATTGCAGAGACCATGTCTTATGAAGAGGTTGTAGTTGTTATTTTAGATCGGAATGTCCACAAGTTAGTGATTGAGAAAGTGACTTCGTAAATATGTAGTGAAGGTTTTATGGAGAAGCAAGAACTTGGAAGAGATTACATGGGAAATGGAGGAAGAAATGAAGTCTAAATACCCCCCCCCCACCTAATTCAAACTTAAGATATGTCTCGAGATGGGATATTCAAACCAGTAGGTCATGAGGTGAGCTATTATTTTTTACTTGCAGTACTTATAATTGACGACCATGTGAGGCCAAGTGTTGCTATTTATAGACATTGGCCCTATGTGGCATGTACAATATGTTTTCTGGCTACGTGCATGTTAGTTTTAGTCCAGTGTACAGAAGAGACTCTAGCAGAATTTTGCAAGTTTCTAAGAGTTAAACATTTGAGGACAAATGCTCCGGGGGAGGGGGAGAGATGTTACACCCCGTACTTTCATGTTGGAATGCATCTTAAGTGAATCAATATAAGTTAGAGAGTTTGAGTACCTTTATCAAGATAATGATGAGTTAAAAAGTGTTAAGGAAGTATCGTGAAGGTCGGAGATTAATAAGCGCGTCGGTTAACATTCAAGGATGAATGTTTTAAGTGGGGAATGATGTTACACCTCATATTTTCGTGCGTAAAAATACGTCATAAGTCAACTGATGTAAGCTCGGAAATAAGATCATCTTTGAAAGTATATAAAGTAATTTAATCATGTTACCTTAGAGGTACAAATATTTAAGATAATGAACAAGTACCAAGAAGGTTGGAAGGTTTAGAAGCAAAACAAATTAAAGAAAATAAGTTTCGTCAAAATTCGACAAGAGTCACTTTTGGACATAGATTTATCATATTCTTACCCCAAATCATTATGCATAGGCACTTATATCTTCATATGGGTATATACATAAAATTCACATTGAAACAGGCAGGTGCGTTGCGGCTGATACATCACATAAGCCAGGCACGACCCGAGGTGTGCCGCACCTCCAAACACGCCTAGTATGGTGCCTTCCTAACCAAGATGCGCCCAACTTCTATATGGTGCATCTTTTTCCTAAAATCAACCCTGAAAAACCTAAAACTTACTCAAGGCCTCAAAACTCCTCCAAGCTATCTCGACTAGTCCAAATACCCCCTATGAACTTATCCAAAGACTCAAAATACAAAGTAAATACCACAAGCTATCTCGACTAGTCCAAGTACCCCTGTGAACTTATCCAAATTCTCAAAATACCAAGGAAAATACCACAACTAAAAGTCTCAAACCAAACTTTTGAATCTTTAAGATTCCAGCTTCCATGCTGTTGACGATCAATTTTTATCCTCCATTTTCTCAATTAATTTATTATGCTTCCCGGTCAATAATAATTTAATAATCTATATGTAACCTATTTTTAAAAAATATTTAAAATAAAATCATTGTATTTTTTCCAAAAAGTATAGCTATTTATATTAAAAAAGTATTCATTATCATATTAGTAAGGATAACATTTGATAACCATGGTTATATCATCATTATTTTTTAAATAATTAATCATTTGGATATTTACACAGATTTACTACATTTATACTATTAATTCTATTAAGATTATAAGGTTTGTCCATAAATAATTGCATAAGTAGTAAATTATTAATATTATGTTTACAAAATAATAGTATAATTTATTTCAAATTATTATGATGGAGAAAGTTAATTAAATTAGTTATGTTAGAAGTGGCTAATAGCGAGATGGGCTATCCTAGCAAATGCTTCAATTGTTCAATTAAAGGTCCAAATCTTAAATTCAAATTTCAGGCAAAAAATGCCCAAAGAAAATCGGTCAAAACCCCTGACTCGGTCTGAAATCCGATTCCCAATCTTACTTAGCTCCCTCTCCACTATGTCATCAATCTTTGTCAAAGAAATAATACATCAGCCTTTCATAAAGAAAATATACTTCATGGGGCCGTTGATTAACTCCATCGGACGTTCCGGATCGATCCTCTTACCCCCTTTCCTTCAGACATAATCCCAATTCCAATTTTTGGATCAAAATGATCCAACATCCCTCAGTTAAGCTCACATATCAAAATCTATATATTATTTTTTTCGAGAAAACCTTAATCGTTGATAAAATGATCAACAGACTCTCATTCACCCGGTCAGTAGACCCTTTTCATCTAAGACCCAAACCATAATCCCTTATTTACTCACCGAACCTCTGCCTCTCGTTCCTCTTTCTCTCTCTCCACCTCTCTCTAACCAACAAACCATAATAGCGACCTGTTACACCCTATGTTTTCGTGCATAAAAGTACGTCATAAGTCAATTGATGTTAGCTCGGAAATGAGATCATATTTGAAAGTATATAAAGTAAGTTAATCATGTTAACTTGGAGGTAACAAATATTTAAGATCATGAACACAATTACCAAGAGGTTTGGAAGGTTTAGAAGCAAAATGAATGGAAGGTTTAGAAGCAAAATGATAAGAAGTCCGTGTTATGAGTTATTTTAGTCATATAATATTCGTATGTTAAGCTTTGAAGACAAACAATCTGTAAAACAAAAGTCGGCAAAAGTTGTCGTAAGTTACGTTCATAATTCTAATGAAATTTGTGTATAATGTCACTGAGCTTTTCTCCCAATGTACTTAGATTTAAGGGGTGATCCATCCACCAAATTGAATAACTACGAGTCTAGTTTTTAATGCATTAAATCGTTTGTCAATACGACAACAGAGTTGAGAGATATTTGCATTTCGCTAGGCTGCGCAGGCAGCCCCTATGGGACCCACTTAGTCGGTGGCCGAACTTCACCTATTTTTATCTTTTTTTTTGGGATGAGCTTTGATCATTTTTCGACCTACTTCCATCCTCACACTCTACAAACTCTGCTAAACAATTCCCCAAGTCCCCAAACAAATTCCAATAAAATATACCATAGTCCAACATCAAAATTAGCAAAAGGTGAAGAATAACCCCTCTATGGTGTTGTGATGCGAAAAAGGATGATGGTGAACTAAGTTAAGCTTAGGCTTCGAATTGTATATACTTCCTAAGGCATTTTTAACATCCCTTTGGTTGTGTTTAAGGTTAATTACATGTTGGTTGTGGTGTTGGAGTGAAATATTACAAGATAACACTTGAAAGGGGAAGAGGTGTTGTTATCTTTTGTTGGATTATTTTAAGGCTACATATATAGGTTTTAAAGGCTGGAAATTAGGGAAAATAACTTGATTATTGTATGGTTTCCATTTTTATGCATGTCTATCTATTTATCAAGGGAATTTATGAAAGAAACATATGAAACTTGAGATTTGAAGTGAATATTAGCTTAATTGAAGATTAAAAATTCTATGGTGTTGTATAGCTATTGAGGGCTGTTGTAAGCTAATTATAGATTGGATTTCAACTTGAAGCTACTGTAGGAGGTAATTATATTGTGTTATTTCATGTGATTAAGTTTATCTTGATGTTGATTAAGTTAAATGGATGAATTAGACATGAACTAATAAATAAAGTTGGTAATTGAGAATGGTTGGAGTTTTGGACTGTTTTCTTTGTTATAAATATACGGTATAAAGCTATAATAATAGATGAATGGATCCATTATCATGTTAAGTATATTGTTAAGTTAAATTAAGAAGTCTATAATGGGAGATATGGGGTATACAATTTCCAATTCGAGCTTGCCGCTCGTCGTGAAGTAATTGTGACTTATTGTTGTTATATGGTGTCTTGTTATTGATACTTATATATTGCTGTATTGATCTAGTTGTTGTTATTATTTTTGGTGGTGGTGGTATATGGTATTGGAGGATGCCCTTGTTACAGGAGAGATGCTTCCCGAATTTACGTAAACTAGCACTAAGCACTAGCTTAAGTTACATACTTAGCACTGATTTTGAATCTCCTTATGCTATGGTAGATTTAGTTGAGTTGTCTGAAGATTTTCTTGAAAATTATTAAGGAATAAACAGGGTTAAGGTATGTTAAGTCATTTCCTTCTTTCTTTTGACATGATCTAAAGTGAAACGAACGTAAACAATACGCTATCTCATAACGGATCTTCTCCTAAAAACTAAGATTGTCCATGTTGTTCTTTCCTCATAATGTTATTCTAATAATGTATATATGATTCTTGAATCCTATTGAGGTTCATATTAATGGTATGGATGTCCATGACGTTAATCGAAGGTGCAACGACCTTACGTCACTCTGAAAAGTTGAGAATGTGATTCCATGAGTTCAACATGCATTATATATATATATATATATATATATAGCTATTTTACTCTATTGAGCTGCGCTATAGTCGGCCTGATACGACACCTATTTTGCAACCACAGATCAATTTGGTTTTACCGACCTCCACGTGCCCTGGTACGATTCTACCGAGCCTTATGATAGTCGAGTACGTTTTTACCGAGCCTATTATGACCGGGCGCGATATGATGATGATGATGCCCACAAAGGTGTATGCTTTTAAGAGTGTGTATATATATATACACACACACACGTATGTATCATTCATTTCATGTAAGTTGCTCTCATAGGCACTTAGATGTAATAAGTTGTATCTTTTCTATCTCTCTTTACACTATTGTTCTAATTTATGCTTATATGCCTTACATACTTGGTCCTTTATTCGTACTAACGTCCCTTTTGCTCGGGGACACTGTATTTCATGTCTGCAGGTTCTGGTAGACAGGTTTACGGTACTCCTAGTAGGCTATCAACTCAGCAGAAGATGTTGGTCATGTCGGACTTATAGGCCCTTATGTTACATGTATAAGTTGTATATCACATTGGGTCGTCCTATGTCGAGTATTTCCTTATATTTTATTCAGATTGTTTCATGACGGACCTTACGATCCATTTATGCATGATGGTGTGGTTACAGAGGTACGTTATGTTGGTTCTCGACATGTAAGGTCGGGTGACCATCGTGGTCCTCCAGTTTGGGTCATGAAAACGACCAATGGTCCACCGCATTTCTTCTCTCTCAACTCCCTTTATCTGTTGTCTATCATCACCTGCCTCCCGTCTCCCATCACCTTTTCCCTTCCCGTTACCTCGTCACATATCTGAGATCACAAAGATCTAAAAAAAACTCAAGAACAAGGCACTATTTGGTAGACTATTCAAGGATCTTGAATATCTAGAAGTTACGTGGAGGAACCACTCAAAATTTGGCAAGCAAAATCATCTTCAAGGCTAAGAGTCCAAAAAACTAATGGTGCTTCAAAGTTTTCACCAAAACCTGAGCCTAATGACTTTCTTTCTCTAAAATAAACCTCTCGAGATGTCCGAAAATGGCGAGTTCTTCGACTTCCTTTCACATTTTCTTCCACTTCCTCTTCTTCATACTTAGGATTTTGTATAATTTTGTTGAGAAACTAAGTCATTTATTGAGGTTCATTAGCATATTTCTGGTATCAAGTGATTTAAAGAACATATAGAAGAAAACAAGTTAAAACGTGTTTAAAAAGGAAAAATTAACAGCTGCCAGTGAATGCTCTATGCGATCGCGGAGAACTCCACGCGATCCTGTAAGTTCAATAGAGTGTACCTATGCGAACACGGTTGAAGATGTGCGAACGCGATGAAGAAAGTATGGTCAGCGGCTGATCAACTATCCTACGCGAACGCGTGGTTTGTTGTTCGATTGCGAAGAGTATCAATTATTTTTCACCGCGATCGTGGTGCTTTTTCACGCGATCGCATAGCAGTATTTTCTGGGCAGATTCTTGACAAAAATGAAATTTCACGTTTTGATCCCCAAGCCATTTGAATCACGACCTAACTCATTTGTGAAATATCTTTGGCAAATCTCTAAACATTGTTGACATCCCTTGACTAGAGAAAACAAGTTTTGAAGCTAGGGTTCTTGCACACACACTTGGGTCTTGAAGATTTGATGCTTTTGGTTGAGAATTTCTTACCCATTTATGTTCATTTCTTCATTTTCTTGCTTTGTATTGTATATCTAAGCGTGTAGTATTTTTTCCAATACTTGAATCTTGTTTATGGGAATATTCATATTTAAAGTATGGATTAAATATTTGTTGTGCTTATGTATTAAATGATTTTTATTAATTATGCAATGAGTTATTGTTTCCTTAATATTCTTGTTCTTTAATGTTTCCAAAGGGATTAACTAACCTTAGGACTCGCCCATTTACTTCGAATTAATTTTGGGAAAGATAATTTTGGGTTGAGAAAGATTTATTAACAAGAACTTGAGGCATTAACCCTCACTTTATAGATTCTACCTAGGGATATGATTGAACTACTTGTAGCCATATTCGAGTGTATTTAATATCTTAATTATATTAGGTATAATTCAATTAGGAAGTCTTGTTAGTCTTCTGAAGAAGTTAATATAGAATTATTGCCCGAGGCTAGTTAACATAAACTCGCTCATATTATAAAATCGCGAAATACATTGGGTCGTTACTTGAGTGTAATTCCCCGTGTATCCATGCTTGTAGCCATTGACCATTTTACTCGCTTTCTAGGTTAGTTTATATTTTCGTAATTAGTTATAATTATTTTCACAATCACCTTCTAAGTGTTTGGATTAGCATAATAATTGATAATTCTCTTACACGCCTAATCGCCTACATATTATTCTTTGTGGGATTCAACCCTGACTCATAGTTGGGTAAATTATATTGTATGCGACCGTGTCCATTTACTTTTTAGTAGTGGATTTGGATGTCATCAAAATTGGCGCCACTGATGGAGAAAAATTTGGTGTATTTAGGTTGTTTGAGAAATAAGCGTACGTGCTTTGGTCCAAACTTGTGAATATTTATGTAATTATTTTCTCATCTTTGTTTATCTTCTTATTTGTTTTCTTGTTTATTTTCTTAGTTTTGAAAATTGGCGTCATGTAATGAAAATTGGTCGGATAGTAGTTTTTCATACTTTTATGACCCTTGTCCTTATTGTGGAGGACCACACTCATGATAAAATTATTTAAATTCTCCCGGGAGCGGATTCTGCGCACAATCTCAAACCCATGAGTGGAGTATTTGTGATAAGTGTGATGGTCAAAATAGTCAGGATAATTGTGCTTATTTGTCCTTCCCTTCCCCAAACTCCCACTATTAAGACTCTACTTTTTGTGATGAAAATTATAGGGACATGGAAGTGGAAGAAATTGAGCATGGTCAAATGGAGAGTTCAAACTACTGGGGAATGCCTACTTGAAGGAGGAAACAAAGAGCAAAATGCCTTGGATGAGCTTTTGAGAAAGTCTCCAAAATTACTTGGCGCTTGAAAGGTTAAACTTAAAAATGGGAGAAATGCTTGAAGCTTTAGAGGTCCAAAAAGCCTCGGAAGTGAATGATAGCCAAAAAACTTCTTTAGAGGTTGAAGACGAAAATCCTTCCTTGACACTTGATCAAAACAAAGAAGAACATTCAAATGCTCACAATGAGAGGATGATGCTCATGTTGGAGGCCATTCTTGAAAATGAGGAGAAACACAACTTGGCACTCGAGGACTTGAAACAAGTTTTGACTCAAAATGATGAGAATATCCTCACTTTAGAAGATCAAATGAAACTATTGGTTGAGACTCACTATGCCCACCAACTTGAGAGTGTGGAAAAAAGTCAAGAAGAGTCCATCTTCAAGGAAGAAAGTGAGCTTTATTTTGAGGAATCAAGAATTGAACATCCGCCAACCGACTCCATGCTTGTTAGTGATTCCAAGAAAAATATGGAATTAGAGTCAACCGATGTAGTTGAAAATACTGTTGAATTTGACTCTAGTTCGGGGGACCAAGAGGATGTCAAAATCCGGAAAGAATTGCAATTTAGAGGCTTGACGTCACATTCCAAGCATTTATCAACATTGGAATTGTGTGGTGATATGAGAATGGAACTACACGAGTCAATGAGGGATTGTGAAGAAGAGAGTCAAGGGCCATACATCTTACAGTTTGAAGGTACAAGAAGGCAAAATAACATTCCTCACTGTCACGACCCAAATTCAACTAGTCGTGATGGCACCCGCTAGGTAAGCCAATTAACAACTATCCAATTCCAATGAAATTTAATAAGACAATTAAGTGAAATAAAGTATCTACATCCTATACATTTTCCAAGGACTGGTAGTACAAATCATGAGCGTCTAAGAATAAAATTTACAAAGCTAAAATNATGGTTATGCTTTTCAAGTATCTCAGTGAAAGACCCAAATCTCTTACTGAAAATGCCAAAAATACGAGTAAGTTTGAAAACTGTAATTTTTCAAATATCTTTTCCACAATAAATAAAAATATTTCTTTTTCTTTCCAGATAACAAGTATAAAATACCTCTGTATGCCCACATATCAATGTGCATAATAAGTCATGAATGACGTGACATCGCATAGCACGAGGAAAATGCATCTTTATGCTTGTATGTCATGTGTGCATGCAAATTCCATGTACCTTAGAGATGAATCATGTATTCACACTCTCAAAGTACTCAGTCTCACTGTCTCGCATTCTCTCTCACTATGCTCAATGCTCATCACACTCAATCACTCAATGAT
>MDKJ01315601.1:0-13422 GCA_005239525.1 Nicotiana knightiana | reverse complement strand
CTCAAATTACTGCAAATATCATCGACTTGTGAGCCACCCTCTGGAGAAGTGCTTTGTCTTCAATAACAAAGTTATGGACTTGGCTTCTGAAAAGAAGATCGTGCTTGAAGATGAGGAAGCAAGCGCAAACCAAGTCTCTATCATATTTGGCTCATTCAATCCAGATGAATTATGTAGTTCCAGAGAAAGTAAAGATGAAGAATTAATGGAGAACTACAAGGTTGAAGACGGTCAACCTGAGAATGATGAAGGTTGGACGCTGGTGACTCGGCGTAGGCGCCACAAAAGAGGCCCACGAAAAGGATCAATGGAACAACCAACGAGGAAGATAATGGTGAAAAGACCTAGGAGAGGGAACCCAGTTAGGCACGTAAAGAAAGCGAAAGTGGAGGTGCATCACCCTCAAAAGCCACGACATCCAGTGACCTTGGAGGAGTTTTTACCAAGTTGGTTCTGCACGAAGATTTCCCATGGGGTATTGATGCCTCTTGTTGCCATACTAATGAAGGTAAAGAAAGGAGTGATGACCTACCGTCGACACCATCTTCGAAAAATCTCATCGACTCCACTACTCAAGAAGCTGATGCTTGTGAGGAAAAGTCACATTCACAAGTGACGATCTTCTGCTAGGTAACACTCCTCATAACCGCCCATTGTACCTGGTTGGCTATATGCCTGATGAAAGGGTTAACCGAATTTTCGTTGATGGAGTATCCTCAGTGAACATTTTTCCAATTCACACTGTGAAACAACTTGGTATTCCCATGAACGAACTCCCAAAAAGTCGTGTGATGATCCAAGGATTCAACCAAGGGGAGAAAAGAGCCATAGGCGCGATCAGGCTGGGAATCACGATTGAAAATATGCAATCAAGTGCATGTCTTCATGTGATAGATGTGAAGACTTGATACAATGTCTTGATTGGAAGGCCTTGGATACATGAGAATAAAGCAGTTCCGTCTACCTACCATCAATGTTTAAAATACTACGAGGGTGAAGTCGAGAAGACGATAATTGCCGATGATGAGCCATTCACTGAGGAAGAGTCACACTTCACTGATGCAAATTTCTACTTGAAAAACCATATTGTGAAGGAGCTAAAAGTTGATGATGACATAAAAAGCAAGAATGACGAGCCCATAAGAACTAAGGTAACTATCGGTAAAGCCAAAGTTGTTACTGAGGAGGTACAACCCAACGTGAATAAATCTCATAGAGGGGATATTGCATCTTATGGAAAGAAAGTAAGTCCTAAGCTCCAACATGTCCCTAAAAGGAAGAAAGACGAGGGCGAATCATCTAATCTCCAAACCAACACACTAAAGGAGTTAACTCTTCCGGTGAAACGAATTGAGGCAGTAAAGTTGTCCTCGAAGCCGCTTGCAGGGTTTGTAGCTCAAAATTGTTTGCAAAATGTGGCACTCCCTACAAAGCGAACAGATTAAGGCTTTGATCCTAACGCTTACAAGCTATTTGCGAAAGCTGGATACAATCCCGATGAGCCATCAAAGTTAGGGAAGCTCCCATCAGAAGATGCAACGAGGCAACCACGCGAAGGTTTGGGATACAAGCAACTGTCACCAGTGCGCATCTCCATCAGAAGGGCGAGTAGCAATCAGATCACTGTAGAAAATGAATTTTCCGCTTCTAACAGGCCTTCTATTTTTGACAGACTTGGAAAATCAACTGTGAGGACTTCCGTATTTGAGAGATTGGGTCCATTAAAGAAGGTGAATAAGTTCCAGAAAAATTATCAAAATACAAGAACACCCGCTTTGCCCAAAATTTAGAGGGTCTCTAAAGATTTCCAAAGTTTGGTTCCTTCTAGAATGAGGCGATAGACAGAAGTCGTGGTTTCGTGTGATGAAGTACTGAAGATGAAGCCATACACTGTGATATACACTAAAGAACGTGATGAAGACGAATAAAGTGTAGGTTCTTCGTATCATGTTACTGCACAAAGCGAGCATGGTGTTTTATCTCTAATGGAGGATGATGAGAAATTGGATGATGTTTCATCGTGTTATCACATATCCTTCAACGATGGGGACCCTCAAGAAAATGAAGATGCGAAAGATGCTCCCCCGGAACTTGAAGAAGGGGTGAAAGCAACTGTTGATGCTTTAGAAAAAGTTAACCTTGGCACCGATGAAGAACCAAGACCCACCTACCTAAGTGCTTTACTAAAAGTTGATGAAGAAAGAACTTATATTGAATTACTCAAGGAGTTTAGGGATGTATTTGCTTGGAGTTACAAAGAAATGCCTGGCCTGGATCCTAAAGTGGCATTCCATGACCTTGCGGTCAAAAATGACGCTCGTCCTGTTAAGCAAGCTCAAAGGTGCTTTAGGCAGGACTTGGTTCCCCTGATTGAAATTGAAGTTAACAAACTCATTGAAGCGGGATTTATTCGGGAGGTTAAATACCCAACATGGGTTTCAAGTATTGTTCCTGTAAGGAAGAAGAATGGCCAAATTCGAGTATGTGTTAACTTCAAGGATCTCAACAATGCGTGTCCCAAAGACGAATTCCCATTTCCTATTCTAGAGCTGATGATCGATTCTACTACTGGTTACGAAGCAATGTCTTTCATGGAAGGTTCGCCGGGCTATAAACAAATCCACATGGCACCAAAAGATGAAGAGCTTACTGCATTCCGTGCCCCCAAGGGTATTTATTGCTACAGGGTGATGCCTTTTGGCTTGAAGAACGTTAGTGCTACGTACCAAAGGGCTATGTAGAATATTTTCGACCATCTTCTCCACAAGAATGTCGAATGCTATGTTGAAGACTTGGTGGTAAAATCAAGAAAGAAGCACAACCACTTGAAAGACTTGAGAATGGTATTTAAATTTCTCTGGAGGTACCAACTTAGGATGAACCCATTGAAATGTGCCTTTGGAGTTACTTCTGGAAAGTTCCTTGGTTTCATTGTCCGACATCGAGGGATCGAAATTGATCAAGCCAAAGTGGATGCTATTTTGAAAATGCCCGAGCCTCGGGATATTCATGAATTGAAAAGTCTGCGAGGAAAGCTATCATACCTTAGGAGATTCATCTCGAACCTAGCTGAAAGGTGTCAACCATTTAGTCGCCTCATGAAGAAAGGCGTTCCTTTCAAGTGGGATCAAGCTTCTAGCAACGCTTTCGAAACAATCAAAGCCCACTTGATAAAGCCTCCAGTTTTAGCAGCTCCTATACCTGGAAAGCCATTGATACTATACATTGCGGCGCAAGAAAGGTCTGTTGGAGCATTGTTGGCCTTAGAAAATAGTGAGGGGAAAGAAAACTCCCTTAACTAATTGAGCAGGATGATGACACCAAATGAGCTGAATTATTCACCAATTGAAAGTTGTGTTTGGCGCTAGTCTTCTCAATTCAAAAGTTGAAGCACTAATTTCAAGCTCATGTTGTCCGTCTTGTTTCCAAAGCAAATCCCATCAAGTTCGTGATGTCAAAACCTGTTCTTAGTGATAGACTAGCAAGATGGTATCTCCAATTTCAACAATTCAAGATCTTGTACATCCCTCAAAAGGCTGTAAAAGGACAAGCATTGGCATACTTCTTGGCAGATCATCTGATACCTGATGACTGGGAGCTAACTGACGAACTACCTGATGAGGACGCAAAGGTCGTTGAAGTTCAACCTCCATGGAAGATGTACTTTGATGGTGCTGCGCATCGCGGGGGAGCTGGTGCTGGCGTAGTATTTGTCACTTCCCAAGGTGAAGTCTTGCCTTACTCCTTCACCTTGACACAACTATGTTCCAACAATGTTTCTGAGTATCAAGTATTAATACTTGGGATTGAAATGGTCGTTGATATGAAGCAATTGCAGTTGCAAGTGTTTGGTGACTCCCAGTTAGTGGTCAATCAGCTTTTGAGTAGTTACGAGGTTAATAAGCCTGAACTACGCCCGTATCATGATTACGCTAAAAATTTAATGGGGTGGCTCGATGATGTGACTATTCAGCATGTGCCAAGGAAAGAAAATAAGAAGGTTGATGCTTTAGCTGCCTTAGCTTCATCGTTAACCCTGCATGATCAAGCGCAAGTTACTGTCTGCCAAAAATGGGTAGTACCGCCACTAAATGAGGTGGGAGGTGAAGAAAATAAACTCGAGCATCTTGTCGCTGTTTCTGAAGTTGAGAAAGAAGAATGGCGACAACCCATTATCGACTACTTGTGCTATGGGATACTTACAGAAAATTCGAGGAGAAGGATTGAAATCCGTCGTCATACACCTCGCTTCCTTTACTACAAAGACACTCTATACAGAAGGTCATTTGAGGGAGTACTCTTGCGATGCTTAGGGGAATAAAAAGTACTCCAAGCTTTGCAAGAGGCACATTCTGGGGTATGTGGGTCGCACCAGTCTGGACAAAAGATCCACTTCCATATAAAAAGGATGGGATATTATTGGCCAACGATGGTAAAAGACTGCTTGGACTACACTCGAAGATGCAAGGCTTGTCAATTCCATGCGAGTTTTATTCATCAACCTCCTGAAGTGTTGCACCCCACGGTTGCATCCTGGCCGTTTGACGCTTGGGGATTGGATGTTGTGGGACCACTGCCGAAGTCTTCTAGTGGGAACTTATACATCTTGGTTGCAACTGACTACTTCTCAAAATGGGCAGAAGTTGTTGCTCTTAAGGAGGTAAATAAGGAAAATGTTGCAAGTTTCATCCGAGGAAACACAATCTATCAATTTGGCATTCCTCATTACATAATAACGGATAATGGAAAGCCATTCGACAATAGGTTGATGAACAAGATTTGTGATCTCTTTGGCTTCAAGCAACCTAACTCTTTGATGTACAATGTTGTCTCCAATGGCCTAGCTGAGACATTCAACAAAACTTTATGCAACCTGCTGAAGAAAGTCGTCTCCAAATCCAAACGAGATTGGAATGACCGTATGGAAGAAGCTCTATGGGCATATAGGACGACTCACTGCACGCCAACACAAGCAACTCTGTATTCACTCGTTTATGGAGTCGAAGTCGTCTTGCCACTTGAGCGTCAAATACCTTCATTACGACTGGATATTCAAGAAGGGATCACTGATGAATAAAATGCTCGACTTCGATTAGCAGAGTTAGAGTCTCTTGATGAGAAGAGGTTGGAGGCCCAACAAAGTCTTGAATGCTATCAAGCTTGATTTTCTCGTGCCTTTAATAAAAGAGTTCGCCCGAGATCCTTTCAAGTAGGATATCAAGTCCTTGCCATAAGAAGACCAATTATCACTTTCCATAAACCTGTAGGGAAGTTCACTTCAAAATGGGATGGGCCATATGTCGTGCAAGAAGCTTATTCAAATGGGGCTTACAAGCTGGTTGATGCAGATGGCATGAGAATCGGCCCTATCAATGTCAAGTTTTTGAAGAAGTATTATCCTTGAAGTTGCAACGCTACTTAACACATGAGCATAAACTGCATGTTACTCCTGGCCCGCATGAGTCTAAACTGTGTACAACCCAAAAAAAAAAGTCCGCTAGGTTGAAAACCTCGAAAGAGGCGGCCTAGGCAAAAGTTAGGACATATAAAATAAAATAAAAAAATTCTACCCATTCTGAACTACGGTATGACTTAATCCTCTTCACCGAGGTACGTAGGTATCTTAGAGTTTCATTTTGAGTTCAGTCGCATAAATTCAAAAGATACATAATCCTCCAATCGTTGTCCGAATGAAGTACGATGGAATGTAATTCATTCAATCAGTATTTGAAAATCGAGCTGGGACACCATGCTTCTGTTAAACTTTGGATCCTATTTGATTTAAAGGGGGGGAAACCGCGATGCTAAATTGGTATCTTCAATGAAATGATTAATATCTTTTAAGGGGTATGCCAAGCATTTGCATTGAAGTTTGGGAATCTGTTATGCCTTCACGTTTTCCACACCTTCAAGTTATTATGGTCTACCTTCATGACATTTAAAATTCAGAGAGACCTGGACCCAAGATATTTGGTGAGAATGAAGCTCTTGAATTTCAATTTTTAACAATTAAAAAGGTCTTACAATCTCAAGACTCTCACACCAAGATATAAAGATTTTGGTGAAGTCGCGCTAATTTGAGACTGTCGGCATATCAGGAACCAAAGTTAACTTCGAAATATTATTTGAAACTATCCTTATGGAATTAAGTTTTGCATTTTGGATATGTTATAGATTTGGAAGTTAAGTTCCCAATGAATCAAACGGTTTGTGATTTCAACATTCCTACATTAAGATACAAAATATTTTGGTGAAGCTGTGCAAATCTTGAATCGTCGACGTGACAGAATTTGAAGTTAGCTTCAAAATAATATCTGGGACGATTCTCAATGTGTTCGATTCCAAATTTTGGATATGTCTTAGATTTTGAAATTTCATTTTCATAAAAATAAGCGGTTTGTGATTTAGACATTCATACATCAAGATACAAATATTTTGGTGAAGCCGTGCAAATATGGAATCATCGACGTGACAGAATTTAAAGCTAAATTCAAAATAATATCTGGGACGATTCTCAATGTGTTTGATTCTGAATTTCAGATGTGTCTTAGATTTTGAAGTCTAGTTACCATAAAATTAAGCGGTTTGTGATTAGATATTCCTACATCATGATACAAATATTTTGGTGAAGTTGTGCAAATCTGAAATCGTCGACATGACAGAATTTTAAGTTAAATTCAAAATAATATTTGGGATGATTCTCAAAGTGTTTAATTTCGAATTTTGGATATGTCTTAGATTCTGAAGTCTAGTTTTCATGGAATTAAATGGTTCATAATTTTGACTTTACTACGCCAAGATATAAATTATTTGGTGAGGCTGCGCAAATCTGAAATTTTCAACATGGTGAAATCAAACGGTTCATTATTTGGACTCTCCCACGACAAGATAAGAATCTTTCATTACGATTAATAAAAGCTGAAAATTATGCGACCAAGATAAATGTCGGGCAATGTAAAGTAAAACAGAAGCAATCTGATCTAAGAGGAAATAAATATCCACTAGGTCAACCTAACATAAGGATAAAAGAGGAGATAATTCTAAAAGCCTAATCTAAGCACAACTTGTAGTTGGACAAATCCTTGAGCATAGCTTCCAAGTAGTTCTTCTTCTTCTCCAAATCGGCCAAGTCATCAGCAGTCAACAAGGCAGTGCAGCATGCGTCATACTCATTTCTAGTAGTTGAGGCTCCTAACTTGGCTTCTTCAACTTCTTTCTCAGCAACTTCTAAAAGGGCTTCTAAGTCCTTCTCTTTTTCACGGAGCTTCTCTATCTTCTCTTTCACTGTAACTAGGGACTGGCGGATAGATGACACTTCTTTAACCTTTTCTTCTTCTTCAATCATGACATTTGTGAGGTGTACCTCAACGTCTGATATTGCAGTCTCTTCAACCTTCTCAGATTAAGCCGACCGTGTCTCGTTATACGAAGCAGCAAGCTCAAAAAGGGACTCTAATAGGCTTCTCAAAGGGGAAATATCCACACCATCCCCATCCATTGCCTCAAGGATCACTTTAGTATTTTCTTCAAGCTCAGAGACATTGTCTGCAATGCTGCCTTTCAGCCTACGCTGAATCAAAGTCCAAAGCTTCAAGATAGACTCCTTTCGAATATCCAAGACAACCTTCTTTCCATCAAAAACTGAAGTTGCAATTGTTGGTCGTTCAAGCAAATCAGAACCCAACTTTGACCTAATTTTATCATGAGAAATAGAAGTTGTCCCTTGATCTGCCTTAGCTGTGGAAGATAATTTATGTGGGTTCGGTCCTGCTACAGACTCACCACTATCTTGTGGCCTTGCTCGTTGCAACGCTCCAACGTTGTTAGCCTGGAAAAAAAAATGTAAGGACACTTTAGCAAATTCATTTGGCCAAGGATAACAAAAAGGAAAAGTTTATGTTTTCTTTTACCTTCTCGTTCTGAGCTGTTAGTGTTCTTGAAGGGCTATCAACGCTTTGGACCTCTACAACCCCTTTTGGGTTTGGCCTTTTCCTTTTTCAATATTGATCTCCTTTGTTGTTGTCACTCTCCTCTTGGGATAGGCGCTTATTAGAGGCATTAACGACTACACCAAATGGAATAATACTTTTGTCAAGTGGAGTATGGATCTCTTCTCTTTGAACTTCTTTGTGTAGCATGGGTCCACTGCCTGCGCGTATCTCAACTACTTTAGACTGTAAAGCAGGAATCCTATCAATCACTAAGACATCCTCGATCCGGTCTTGAATGATATTTGTGATTGGCTCAACAGTAGTCATCAAAAATTGTAACCGGTCTTCAAGAAGGCTTCCATTGCGCCCTTGCCCACCAAGATCTATAGTTAGACGATGTAAACTTCTTCATATTGGACTCAAAAGGAGGAAATACCTCCCTCGACTTAGATCTAGTCAACGCACAAATCCGTACAAGTATTAACCCTTCTTCTAATGAGGCCTCACGAAAATCTTGCTCCAAGCGACCAGGGGTGTCTTGATAAAAACCAAATTGGCGGCTAAATCGATGAAGGCTGTAAGGTTCAATAATAAAGTTAACTCCGTCCCTCAAAGGAAGATAATTCGAGCGAATACTCATAAAGAAATTTAACTCGAACTCATCTGCCTTACCATAATAGCGGTACAGATCAGATCTGCGGGGCATTGTCGAAGTCCAAATGATATTGTCTCTGTTATGAATATGCTTCCTTGCTTCCTCTTTCCCAAAATATCTAGCAGCACCTTCACCGAAACATGAGGCCATGAGAGGAACAGCTGGCCCCTTTGCATACGGAAAATGAGTCTTAAAGTAATGGGCTAACCAACCATACACATAATGAGCTGGAAAGAAAGTTTGAGCAGGATCAAGCAACGAGCACTTTGAAATCTCGTTCAAACCCTTATATATTCTGGCTAAGACCGGGACTGCAAGGCTAATTCTTCGTTTACAAGCAAGATGACAGATCTTAAAGGTCCCAGGACGAATGAAGTCACCATCTTTTGAAGGAAGCACAAAAATGCATAACCAACAAGATAGAAATGCAGCCAAGTATGTTTCTTCTTTCTTGTCACCCATTACTCCTAGCTTATAGAACAGATCTTCTTCTACAGTCGACCAATTTACCGCTTCCTTTAGGACCCCTGTAGGATTGTGTGTCGAGTTCAAACGAGCATACTTCTTTTCTTTCCTTAAAGGAGTATGAGTATACTTCATTGTCTTTCTGCACCAGAACTCTACCCATTTTTTCGCAGAAACCTTAGGATCGTTGCTACCTCCCTCTCGGAGCCGATGGAAGGCATCAAAAATATGTTCACAAGTCTGGGGAAGAAACCTTCTCCCCTTCTCGTACGTTCCTGTAAGCTCTTTAACATTTGGAACAATTTCCTCGTAAGGAGATCCTGCTATAGGCAAATCATCGATCTTATACAAATCCCAAAGTGATATGGATAGTTCTCCAACAGAGGTAAGCAATGTGTTGGTAACAGGGCACCATGCCTCACAGAAAGCCTGCATAATGTTCGTATTACGATCATATGTGAATAGTGAAGCATATACGGCGTCATAAATTCTTGCACCCTCCAGTGTCAAGTGACACCTACTTAAGACATCTTCTGCCCATTCCCAGTAGCCAGGAACGTAATGAAATTCAACGCCGAACGGCAAATCATTGCCCCAATAAGTCTCCTTGTTAATGATTCGACGCCCTAGGCATGGTAAGGTACTCGCAAAATTCCAAGCATGATGGGTAGTGGTGCGAAGCACCCATGTCTTGGGAGGACGACTATTGTATTCAAGCGTCTAGTCTGCCGAATAAGGTGGGTCCCTCAAAGGTACCCATGAAGCTGGATTATACTGGCCGATTAGTGACCTATCAACTGGTAACCTTTTCCCCTATTTGCTTCCCTTATGGTCCGAGATGATAAGGCATTGAGAATTAGAAGAAGAAATTCTGACTTTGAAGTAAACCATGTTTAGACTGCAAAAAGAGAGAAAAGTGTTTATTAGCATTTAGCTAAGAAATTCGATATTCATGGCCTCAAATTCATAATATAATCCTACCAATCATGGAAAAGGCAAAGTCTTTGGCTTAGATAGTGTAATGGTCTGTGCCTCAGATAAAATGAAGTTAAATCTTCAAACAAGATGGAGTCTTTAGCTCAGACGGTGTAATGACCTTCGCTTAAAAAAAAAACCTTCGAAGTTTGATGAAGTACTTATATAAAGAAAAAAAGAGACAGCAGAGTAAAACAAATAACAAAGCACAAGAAAAAAAAAAATTCTTCGCGTTAATGCTTCCGAGTCTATAAAATTAAACTCAAATGGCTTACAAATACCGAGGTTTGATGCTAAATAAATAGGACGCATGGGTTTATATAGATCTTTGTAGGTGACCTATAATATTATATTATCGATGTGAGATCTGTAAAACAACGGCAATAGTAATTTATTACTGACAAGGACTTGGTAACCAGACCGTCTCCTAAACGCATTCGGATACAACTAGCGTCGAAGATATTTTCGGTCTTATTTGTTAATGACCATGCTGAAGTTGGAAACAAAATAACTACCAACCAGTTTTATTGCATGCGAGAGAAACATGTATAGAGATAAAAGGTCACATTATGGCCATGTTTATCTTTATAGTCGGAAAGAGTCAAAAAATAAAAAGAAATTGAAAAATGAAAATCCTTGGCAGAAGTGAAATTCAAATGCCAAAGACCCATGTGGCCAACCACATTCTTCTCAGTATGAATTGGCTTCGAAGCCTCAAATCAAGTTGTTCCCACCAAGTCCATGTTGATATATTGCAAATGAACTGTAGGAACATTTACCTAGAAAGTTATGATTTTAATTCGAATTTAATATGATGCATGCTCTATTAGTACTTCAAAACTAATCTTGAGGTTACAGTGAGTTTATACCTCGACAAATTTCGAAATAGGGAGCATTTATAAGCATATAAATTTTAAATTTATAAAGGAATTTGGATTATACTATAAAATTCAAGATATATTGGTCCAAATGAATATTATGACTAATATAATTGAATTAATTATATATATCCAATATACATGGATTAAATAAATAAGTTTTAATCCATTGGGCTAGCCCATTTAATTGAGCTAAAGTGATGGGCTCACTTCATTAGGCCCAATATGTCATTTTCCTAGAGGCCCAGGTTGGTGCCACGTGTCAAATGACGTGGCACGCCTAGTCAAATATAAGAGCCACTGGGATCATGACACGTGTCAAAATGACAAGGCATGCCAAATCACATTAAAAGGCCAATGAAAATGCGCCACATGTGCAAGTGGCATGTTCTGGCCAATCAAATGCGGTCATGTCACACTTCAATTTGATTGGTCGGAAAGAGTTTGTTCATATCACAACTCTTCCCTTCCACAACTATAAATAGGGGTCTTCATAACTCAGAAAAGAGACTAGAAGTTATAATAAGAAGCAAGAGAGAGCTCGTGGATCAAACGCCGCAAATTTCTCTACAAGTTTCATGCTTCAAGCAATCAAGTTCAAGCTCAAGAACGAAGAACAATTCAAGTATTTAAGATCAAGAACGAAGTCAAATCAAATACAAGGCGTTCAAGATCAAGGCTACTTGTTCGTGATACAATTCGTGGCAACAATCAAAGTGTTTGCGACGGTAAATCAAATTTAAATTCAAGATCAAGCTCAAAGGACCTTGAATTTATTTACTATTGAAAAGAAGAATCAGAGGATTCATAGAGATTGTAACAGTCAAGTATTTGAAATAAAATACTACGATTGGTGCAATATTTTTCAATCTTGAATTTATTTTCTCGACGCAATTTATTGTCTACATCTACTTCAGGCCCGTATGCCTGAAGTTTATGCGAAAAGTGGGTACACTTGCAATTTTTTTTGTAAAGCAGGTATAAGTTAAAACGTGACCCAAAAAATAGGTATAGATACAAAAGCCCCATATAAAACAAACGAAAAAGCAAACAAAAATCTAAATAGAAAACAAAGGAAAAGGAAAAAGAGTTTAAAATTTAAGTGAAATATCAATTGCTGTAAGAATTAACTCTTCATCAAAAACAATATAGTATTATTACCTATCCTTGTTGCGGCTATCAACGCCAGACACTGGACAGCTTCTAATTGTTAAAAATTGATGAAAAAGGGAGAAAGAAACCTCAATGTTAGACTCCTTGCCTCAATCTTGTTAAAGATTACAAACTGTTGTAGTGTTGAAACTCGAGATCTTCCGCAAGATTTTTGTAGTTAAAAAGTGATTACAAATATGATAATACTGATTCCATCTGTTTCGATATTTCAATAAAAATTATTTATAGTCACACAAATATTTCAGACAATAAATTTCAAAAGTTTTATAGTCACATAAATGATATAATTTATTTAAAATCACATATATCAAAAAATTTCTCGTCTTTATTCAAATTTATGGCAAGTCAAATAAATACATTTTTTTTAAACAAAGGGGGTTATACATATAAGACAGCATGAAATAACATTTCTAGAGAAAAAGTTTGTTTTTGAACAATCTATTAACCAAAACGTATAATGTACAACACTTATAAGGCTGTCAGCGTATTTTAAGAAGCGTTTTTTTTCAAAAGTACTTTTGGTGAGAAGAAGTTTGTTTTAACTAATTAATTTGAAAAGTACTTCTGAATAATAATTAGTGTTTGGCCAATCTCTTAAAAATTATTTCTAAGTGTATTTTTCTCAAAAGTACTTTGAAAAGAATATTTTTTTTTTACTTCTCCGAAAATACTTCTACTTCTCCTCAAAAACACTTACTTTAGTTCCAAATTTCAAAAGTTTGGCCAAATATTAACTTTGGAAAAAAAGTTTAAAAAAAAAAAGTGATTTTATACTATTCTAGTCTTCATTAAAAGTTCATATAAGTAGTGTTTGGTGAATAAAATGTTACAATTTGAAATTCAGCGTTACAAATTTGAATCAAGTAAGCTCTACAACATTGTTATCTAATGGAGTCTTATCCTTTTCCCATTGTAGATGTCTAATAAGAATACACCAATTTCATTCACCAAGCTCCAAAAAAAAGATCATATAACTAAAATAATATTTATATTGAATAACAAAACTAAGTCTCCCCAAATCCATACAAAAATAGAGGGAATAATATAATTTTTTGTGCCCATTTACAATTAGATTAGAAGAAAATAACTCTACAAATTAAAACTAACATATAGCTAAAGTAATATTTGCAATGGAGTAATCACAATTAGTAAAAGGAAACATATGAACAAGTTGTAATTATACCAAGCACTTAAGAGCCTCCCAACTGCAAAAGAAAGATAAGCATCAAGGCAAGCATAACATATCTGCTTAGGGCCGAGCCTGCGCTGATTCCAAGCACTCACCCTGATAAGGAAAGAATTAGTGATAAGGAAAGAATTAGAGTTTAATTAGGAATGTGTAATA
>ML405320.1:0-11123 GCA_005239525.1 Nicotiana knightiana | reverse complement strand
AAAAGTGTTAACGGATTACATTTATATTATTTAGATAGTAAATATAAAAGTGATTTTTAATTTTGACCAATGTTTACCTGAAAGGGACCAACTTTGGTCACTAATTATCCAGAAATTAAAATTAGCGACAAAGTTGGTCGCTAAAGTTGAATCGGATTTATTTTATATTTTATATAATATTTAAAATAATAATATAATAGTCAAACGTTAGAACTGGGTCCCAGATTAGCGACCAAAGTTGGTCTCTATCTGCTTCCCCTTTTACAATCGACCATCTTTGGTCGCTACTTTTAAATTATATTTATTTATATTTTATAATTTTATTTAAAATAATAATATAATTATTAAATTTATATATCTGGGTTCCAGATTAGCGACCAAATATGGTCTCTATTTTCTTCCGCTTTCAAGAGCGACCAACTTTGGTCGCTAATTTTAAATTTTATTATTAATATTTTATAATTTTTTTAAAATAATAATATAATTATTAAAATTTTATATCTGGGTCCCACTTTAGCGACCAAAGTTGGTCGCTAAATTCAATATTTCTTTGACCAAGAAGGTCTGACCAGTCCGGTCAATATTTTGACCAAATTATTGACCAAATAGCGACCAACCTTGGTCCCTAATATATTTATAATTATTTTTTAATTATTTTCTTCAATTTAGCGACCAACTGTGGTCGCTTTTCCTGACAGGCCAGTTTTGGTCGCAAAAGTTTGGTCGCTTTTTACTGGATTTTTAGTAGTGAAAAAAAATATGAAGCCGCCTAAACAATTGATCCCACATCGCCAAAATAACATTTAACACCCTATTTTGATAGATATATAAACTCATGCTCGTAGGTTCAGTGATCATCACGTCGCAAAATTCGCAAGTCATTTGTGTCTATTTTTGTGGACTCGAAAGTATTAACGTGAAAGTAATTTTTTTTTTGTGCTTTTCTTCCTTTGTTATTTTTTTTTGTAGGTCAAACGAGGAGGACGTGTTCTTGTTTAACGAGATAATCCATGCATGATGAAGACTTTAAAAAGCTCGTGGTCAGGATCTTTAATAGTTCACAACGAAGAGCTAAGAACTTCGTTTTATTTGAAAAGTTGACTTTCTTTATCTCTGGCAAAGACTATTACACCGTCCAAGTCAAAGATTTATTTTGTCTGAAGCGAAAACCATTATACCGTCTGAGCTAAAGACTTCATTTTTATTTGAAGCGAAAACCATTACACCGATCCAAGCTAGTCACTTCATCTTGCTTGAATCTTCATTTTATCTAAGGCAAAGACCATTACATCATCTGGGACAAAGATTTATTTTGTCTTAAGAGAAGACCATTACACCGTCTAAGCTAAAGACTTCATTTTATTTGATGCGAAGACCATTACACCGTCTAAGCTAATGACTTCATCTTGTTTGAATCTTCATTTTATCTAAGGTATAGACCATTACACTGTCTGGGCCAAAGATTTATTTTGTCTTAGGCGAAGACCATTACACCGTCTGAGCTAAAGACTTCATTTTATTTGACGCGAAGGCCAATACACCATTTCAGATAATGACTTCATCTTATTTGAATCTTCATTTTATAGGAGGCATAGACCATTACTCTGTCTGGGCCAAAGATTTATTTTGTCTTAAGCGAAGACCATTAATCCATCTGAACAAAAGACTTCATTTCATTTGACGCGAAGACCATTACACCGTCTAAGCTAATGACTTCATCTTGCTTGAATCTTTATTTTATCTGAGGCATAGACCATTACACTGTCTGGGCCAAAGATTTATTTTGTCTTAAACACTTTGAGAATCATCCCAGATATTATTTTGAATCTAGCTTTAAATTTTGTCACGTCGACGATTTAAGATTTTCACAGCTTCACCAAAATATGTGTATCTTGATGTAGGAATGTCGAAATCATGAACCGTTTAATTTCATGGAAACTAAATTTCAAAATCTAAGACATATCCGAAATTTGGAATCGAACACTCTGAGAATCGTCCCAGATATTATTTTGAAGCTAACTTCAAATTCTGTCACGTCGACGATTTCAGATTTGTACAGCTTCACCAAAATATTTGTATCTTGATGTAGGAATGTCTAAATCACGAACCATTTAATTTCATGGAAACTAAACTTCAAAATCCAAGGTATATTCGAAATTCGGAATCGAACATGTTGAGAATTGTCCCAGATATTATTTTGAAGCTAACATCAAATTCTGCCACGTCGACGATTTTAGATTTGCACAGCTTCACCAAAATATTTGTATCTTGATGTAGGAATGTTGAAATCATGAACCGTTTGATCCATTAGAAACTTAACTTCCAAATATATAATATATCCAAAATGAAAAACTTAATGTCATAAGGATAGTTTCAGATAATATTTCAAAGTCAACTTTGGTTCCTGATATGCCGACAATTTCAAATTAGCGCGACTTCACCAAAATCTTTGTATCTTGGTGTGGGAGCCTTGAGATCTTAAGCCCTTTTTAATTGTCAAAAATTGAAATTCAAGAGCTTCATTCTCACCAAATATCTTGGGTCCAGTTCTCTCTAAATTTTAAATATCATGAAGGTAGACCATAATAACTTGAAGGTGTGGCAAACGTGAAGGCATAACAGATTCCCAAACTTCAATGCAAATGCTTGGCATCGCCCTTAAAAGATATTAATCATTTCATTGTAGACACCAATTTAGCATAGCGGCTTTCCCCCTTTAAATCAAATGTGATCCAAAGTTTAACAGAAGCATGGTGTCCCAGCTCGATTTTCAAATACTGATTGAATGAATTACACTCCATAGTACTTCATTCGGACAACGATTGGGGGATTATGTATCTTTTGAATTTATGCGACTGAACTCAGAATGAAACTCTAAGCTGCCTACGTACCTCGGTGAAGAGGATCAAGTCATACCGTAGTTCAGAATGGGTAGAATTTTTTTATTGTTTATTTTTTATGTCCTAACTTTTGCCTAGGCCGCCTCTTTCGAGGTTTCCAACCTAGTGGACCCTTTTATTTTTTTTTGGTTGTGCCGTACACAGTTTAGACTGATGCAGGCCAGGAGTAACATGCAGTTTATGCTCATGCGTTAAGGAACGTAGGAACTTCAAGGATAATACTTCTTCAAAAAATTTCCATTTATAGGGTCGATTTTCATGCCATCTGCATCAACCAGCTTGTAAGCCCCACTTGAATAAGCTTCTTGCACGACATATGGCCCATCCCATTTTGAAGTGAACTTCCCTACAGATTTATGGGAAGTAATAATGGGTCTTCTTATGGCAAGGTCTTGATCCCCTACCTGAAAGGATCTTGGGCGAACTCTACTATTGAAGGCGCGAGACAATCTATCTTGATAAGATTCAAGGCTCCGTTGAGCTTCCAACCTCTTCTCATCAAGAACCTCCAACTCTGCTAATCGAAGTCGATCGTTTTCTTCATCAGTGATCCCTTCTTGAATAGCTAGTCGTAATGAAGGTATTTGACGCTCAAGTGGCAAGACGGCTTCGACTCCATAAACGAGTGAATGAGGAGTCGCTTGTGTTGGCGTGAAGTGGGTCGTCCTATATGCCCATAGAGCTTCTTACATACGGTCATTCCAATCTCGTTTGGATTTGGAGACGACTTTCTTCAGCAGGTTGCATAGAGTTTTGTTGAATGCCTCAGCTAGACCATTTGCGGCAGCATTGTACATTGAAGAGTTACGTTGCTTGAAGCCAAAGAGATCACAAATCTTGTTCATCAACCTATTATCGAATGGATTTCCATTATCTGTTATTATGTAACGAGGAATGCCAAAGCAATAGATTATGTTTACTCGGATGAAACTTGCAACATTTTCTTTCTTTACCTCCTTAAGAGCAATAGCTTCGGTCCATTTTGAGAAGTAGTCAGTTGCAGCCAAGATGTATAGGTTCCCACCAGAGGACTTTGGTAGTGGTCCAACAACATCTAATCCCCAAGCGTCAAACAGCCAGGATGCAACAGTTGGGTGCAACACTTCAGGAGGTTGATGAATAAAATTCGCATGGAATTGATAAGCCTTGCATCTTCGAGTGTAGTCCAAGCAATGTTTTACCATCATTGGCCAATAATACCCCATCTTTTTTATATAGAAATGGAGCTTTGGTCCAGACTGGTGCGACCCACATACCCCAGAATGTGCCTCTTGCAAAGCTTGGAGTACTTCTTCTTCCCCTAAGCATCGCAAGAGTACTCCCTCGAGTGACCTTCTGTATAGAGTGTCTTTGTAGTAAAGGAAGTAAGGTGCATGATGACGGATTTCAGTCCTTCTCCTCGGATTTTCTGGAAGTATCCCATAGCACAAGTAGTCGATAATGGGTTGTCGCCATTCTTCTTTCTCAACTTCAGAAACAGCGACAAGATGCTTGAGTTTATTTTCTTCAGCTTCAACCTCATTTAGTGGCGTTACTACCCATTTTTGGCAGACAGTAACTTGCGCTTGATCAGGCAGGGTCAACGATTAAGCTAAGGCAGCTAAAACATCAACCTTCTTATTTTCTTTCCTTGGCACACACTGAATAGTCACATCATCGAGCCACCTCATTAACTTTTTAGCATAATGNCACCTTGGGAAGTGATAAATACTACGCCAGCACCAGCTCCCCCGCGATGCGCAACACCATCAAAGTACATCTTCCATGGAGGTTGAACTTCAATGACCATTGCATCCTCATCAGGTAGTTCGTCAGTTAGCTCCAATTCATCATGTATCTGATGATCTGCCAAGAAGTCTGGCAATGCTTGTCCTTTTACAGCCTTTTGAGGGATGTACAAGATCTCGAATTGTTGAAATTGGAGATGCCATCTCGCTAGTCTATCACTAAGAACAGGTTTTGACATCACGAACTTGATGGGATTTGCTATGGAAATAAGACGGACAACATGAGCTTGAAAGTAGTGCTTCAACTTTTGAATTGAGAAGACTAGCACCAAACACAACTTTTTAATTGGCGAATAATTCAGCTCATTTGGTGTCATCATCGTGCTCAAGTAGTAAAGGGAGTTTCTTTCCCCTAACTATTTTCTTGGGCCAACAATGCTCCAACAAACCTTTTTTGCGCCTCAATGTGTAGTATCAATGGTTTTCCAGGTATAGGAGCTGTTAAAACTGGAGGCTTCATCAAGTAGGCTTTGATACTTTGGAAAGCGTTGCTAGAAGCTTGGTCCCACTTGAAAGGAATGCCTTTCTTCATGAGGCGACTAAATGGCTGGCACCTTCCAGCTAGGTTCGAGATGAATCTCCTAAGGTATGCTAGCTTTCTCTACAGACTTTTCCATTCATGAATATCCCGAGGCTCAGGCATTTTCAAAATAGCATCCACTTTGGCTTGATCAATTTTGATCCCTCGATGTCGGACAATGAAACCAAGGAACTTTCCAGAAGTAACTCCAAAGGCACATTCCAACGGGTTCATCCTAAGTTGGTACCTCCGGAGCAACTCAAATACCATTCTCAAGTCTTTCAAATGGTCTCCCTTCTTTCTTGATTTTACCACCAAGTCGTCAACATAGCATTCGACATTCTTGCGGAGAAGATGGTTGAAAAGATTTTGCATAGCCCTTTGGTACGTAGCACTAGCGTTCTTCAAGCCAAAAGGCATCACCTTGTAGCAATAAATACCCTTGGGGGTGCAGAATGCAGTAAGCTCTTCATCTTTTGGTGCCATGCGGATTTGGTTATAGCCCGACGAACCGTCCATGAAAAACATTGCTTCGTAACCAGTAGTAGCATCGATCATCAGCTCTGGAATAGGAAGCGGGAATTCATCTTTGGGACATTCATTGTTGAGATCCCTGAAGTCAACACATACTCGAATCTGGCCATTCTTCTTTCTTACAAGGACAATAATTAAAACCCATGTTGGGTATTTAACCTCCCGAATAAATCCCGCTTCAATGAGTTGTTAACTTCGATTTCAATCAGGGGAACCAAGTCCGGCCTAAAGCGCCTTTGAGCTTGCTTAACAGGACGAGCGTCATTCTTGACCGCAAGGTGATGGACTGCCACTTTAGGGTCCAAGCCAGGCATTTCTTTGTAACTCCAAGAAAAGACATCCCTAAACTCCTTGAGTAACTCAATATAAGTGCTTTCTTCATCAACTTCTAGTAAAGCACTTAGGTAGGTGGGTCTTGCTTCTTTATCGGTGACAAGGTTAACTTCTTTTAAAGTATCAACAGTTGCTTTCACCCCTTCTTCAAGTTCCGGGGAAGCATCTTTCGCATCTTCATTTTCTTGAGGGTCCCCATCGTTGAAGGATATGTGATAACACGATGAAACATCATCCAATTTCTCATCATCCTCCATTAGAGATAAAACACCATGCTCGCTTTGTGCAGTAACATGATACGAAGAACCCACACTTTCTTCGTCTTCATCACATTCTTCAGTGTATGCCACAGTGTATGGCTTCACCTTCAGTACTTCATCACACGAAACCATGACTTCTGTTTGTCGCCTCATTCTAGAAGGAACCAAACTTTGGAAATCTTTAGAGACCCTCTGAATTTTGGGCAAAGCGGGTGTTCTTGTATTTTGATAATTTCTGGAACTTATTCACCTTATTTAATGGACCCAATCTCTCAAATACGGAAGTCCTCACAGTTGATTTTCCAAGTCTATCAAAAACAAAAGGCCTGTTAGAAGTGGCAGATTCGTTTTCTACAGTGATGTGATTGCTACTCGCCCTTCTGATGGATATGCGCATTGGTGACGGTTGCTTGTATCCCAAACCTTTGCGTGGTTGCCTCGTTGCAGCTTCTGATGGGACCTTCCCTAACTTTGATGGCTCATCGGGATTGTATCCAGCTTTCACAAATAGCTTGTAAGCGTTAGGATCAAAGCCTTCATCTGTTCGGTTTGTGGGGAGTGCCACATTCTGCAAACGATTTTGAGCTACAAACCCTGCAAGCGGCTTCGAGGACAACTTTACTGCCTCAATTCGTTTCACCAGAAGAGTTAACTCCTTTAGTGTGTTGGTTTGGAGATTAGATGATTCGCTCTCGTCTTTTTTCCTTTTAGGGACATATTGGAGCTTAGGACTTACTTTCTTGCCATAAGATTCAATATCCCCTCTATGAGATTTATTCATGTTGGGTTGTACCTCCTTAGTAACAACTTTGGCTTTACCGATAGTTACCTCAGCTTTTTTAGCTATGGGCTCGTCATTCTTGCTTGTTATGTCATCATCAACTTTTAGTTCCTTCACAATGTGGTTTTTCAAGTGGAACTTTGCATCAGCGAAGTGTGACTCTGCCTCAGTGAATGGCGCATTATCGGCAATTATCGTCTTCTCGACTTCACCCTCATAGTATTTTAAACAATTATGGTAGGTAGACGGAACTACTTTATTATCATGTATCCAAGGCCTTCCAAGAAAGACATTGTATGAAGTCTTCGCATCTATCATATGCAGCCATGCACTTGATTGCATATCTTCAATCGTGATTCCCAGCCTGATTGCGCCTATGTCTCTTTTCCCCCCTTGGTTGAATCCTTGGATCATCACACGACTTTATGAGAGTTCGTTCATGGGAATACCAAGTTGTTTCATAGTGTGAATTGGAAAAATATTCACTGAGGATCCTCCATCAATGAAAATTCGATTTACCTTTTCATCACACATATAGCCAACCAGGTACAATGGGCGGTTATGAGGAGTGTCACCTAGAAGAAGATCGTCACTTGTGACTGTGACTTTTTCCTCACAAGCATTAACTTCTTGAGTAGTGGAGTCGATGAGCTTTTTCGAAGATAGTGCTGACGGTAGGTCATCACTCCTTTCTTTCTCTTTGTCAGTATGGCAACAAGAGGCATCACACCCCAATGGGAAATTTTTGTGCAGAACCAACTTGGTAAAAAGTCCTCTAAGGTCACTGGATGTCGTGGCTTTTGAGGGTGGTGCAACTCCACTTTCACTTTCTTTACGTGCTTAACTGGGTTCCATCTCCTAGGTCTTTTCACCATTATCTTCCTCGTTGGTTGTTCCATTGATCCTTTTCGTGGTCCCCTTTTGTGGTGCCTACGACGAGTCACCAGCGTCCAACCTTCATCATCCTCAGGTTGACCGTATTCAACCTTGTAGTTCTCCAGTAATTCTTCATCTTTCCTTTCTTTGGAACTAAATAATCCATCTGGATTGAATGATCCAAATATGATAGAGACTTGGTTTGTGATTGCTTTCTCATCTTCAAGCACGATCTTCTTTTCACGAGCCAAGTCCATAACTTTGTCCTTGAAGACAAAGCACTTCTCCAGAGGGTGGCTCACAAGTTGATGATATTTGCTGTAATTTGGGTCATCGATTTTCTCAGCTTCATTTGGTCGCTTTATCTCCGGAAGCTCTGAGATTTAACTTGAGGAGTTCTTCAAAAATAGCCGGCACATCAGAATCTAGAAATGGGTACTATTTCTCTTGCATTTCTTTTAGAGTCAACTTTCCACTTGGCTTATCTTGAAACAAAGTGGATTTCATACTCTGCTTCTTTCTCACCTTCGTCGTGAACTTCACAGGTGATGTGTTGACATTCATAGCTTCTTTATTTTCAGATCTCGATACAAGCTTGCTCCATTTTCTGACTTCTTGCTTGTCGTTCCCTTTGCGAGGTTCATAGATGGACAACCTTTCATTTCCAGCAGAGGGCATGCTCAATTCCATGTCATGGGAACAAGTTGTAAGTTCTTCAAATGTGCCAGGCTTGATACCTTGCAAGATGTAGCGCAACACTCAATGCATACCTTGATGCACATCTGTATGCCATAAGCTTCACTAAGCCCGTCTTTACAGTTAAGGCTTGCATTCCTCCAACGATTGATAAAGTCGATAACTGGTTCACTCTTCCGTTGACGAGTACTTGTGAGTTCTATCATACTCACAGTACGTCTCGTGCTATAAAATCGATTGAGGAATTCTTGCTCTAGTTGATCCCAGCTACCAATAGATCCAGCCTCGAGGTCCGTGTACTAATCAAAATCATTTCCTTTTAATGAGCGGACAAACTGCTTGACAAGGTAATCTCCATAAGTCCCAGCATTGTTGCATGTCTCAACGAAGTGCGCCACATATTGCTTTGGATTNGTCTTTACAGTTGAGGCTTGCATTCCTCCAACGATTGATAAAGTCGATAACTGGTTCACTCTTCCGTTGACGAGTACTTGTGAGTTCTATCATACTCACAGTACGTCTCGTGCTATAAAATCGATTGAGGAATTCTTGCTCTAGTTGATCCCAGCTACCAATAGATCCAGCCTCGAGGTCCGTGTACTAATCAAAATCATTTCCTTTTAATGAGCGGACAAACTGCTTGACAAGGTAATCTCCATAAGTCCCAGCATTGTTGCATGTCTCAACGAAGTGCGCCACATATTGCTTTGGATTGCCTTTGCCATTAAACTGTTGAAATTTTGGAGGTTGATAGCCAGCAGGCATCTTCAACATATCGATCCTTGAAGTGTACGGCTTTGCATAGGTAAAGGAGGACTTGGAAGTTACTTCATATTTGTTTTTTTATAGTCCCTTCAATAAACTCCTTTAGTTGATTGATTGGAATCATCCCTTCTGAAGAGACTGGAATTTCCTTAGTGGATGCAACTTGTCGTGGGGGAGTGTCAATCTCTTGAACTTCTGGGAGTTTGCCAGGTGCATGGGGGGATTCTTCTTCCATCAAGATTCCCACCCTATATGTTAGCTTGTCGATTCTAGCATCTTGATTTTGCATGCACTTGGTCAAGCCATCGATTGCTTTCGTCAAGTTTACCAACTGCTCCTCCACAGATGAAGTATTTATCACTATGGCTTGCATGATTGTCATGGACGATGGAGAGTAGCATGAATTTTCACACATATTGATCCTTTATTGGCTCACGCTATTTGGTGTAAGTGGGGAGGGTCCATCACTTGAAGAGTAATCATCTTCCTTCACAGTAGAGTGCTTGGATCCGGAGAAGTCAAGTAGAGCAAGAGTTTTCTTGATCTTTTCAGCAACTTCGCTTCCTCCTTCGGGTGCATTTGTGGAAAATCATTATCCTTTTGAGGATGAAGATCCGAAAATAGGGGTAGATGCGGACGACACTTGGGGTGCTTGTTGTCCTAACGAGTTTGCTTTGCTCCTCGTAACTGGTCCAAAGCTTCCAAAGGTAACTTCGAGTATGTTTTCCACATCAGCATATAACCTGGAATTTGCAGCCTTGGCAGAAGTTGAACTGGAGTTGATTTTTTGGAAGCCATTTCGTTGTTCTTGAGCTTTGGTGATTGAAAAGTTGAGATGAGAGGTAGATATTGTCCCACTGGGCGTGCCAGAATTTGTAGACAATAAATTGCGTCGAGAAAATATAATCAGGACCAAAAAATATTTCAACAATCGTAGTAATTTATTTCAAATATTTGAGTGTTACAATCTCTTAGAATCCTCTGATTCTTCTTTTCAACAGTAAATAAAAGAGCTTTTGAGCTTAATCTTGAATTTTATTTTATTTTAATCGAAGTGCTTGAGGCCTGATCTTTGATCTTGACGTATTTTTAATCCAAGGGCTTGCAGCTTGTTCTTGAATCTTCGTCTTAATCTTTTAATCCTTAGAACACTTGAATGCTTGTAGCTTTTAGAGAAATCCGCAGCTTTTGATCCACAAGCTCCCTCTTGCTTCTTGTTATAACTTCTGGTCCCTTTTCTGAGTTATGAAGACCCCTATTTATAGTTGTTGGAGGGAAGAGTTATGATAATAACAAACTCTTTCCGACCAATCAAATTGAAGTGTGACATGGCCGCATTTGATTGGCCAGGACATGTCACTTGCACACGTGGCGCGATTTCATTGGCTTTTAATGTGACTTGCCGTGCTTTGTCTTTTTGACACATAGCATGATTCTATTGGCTCTTCCGCGTGACTTGGCATGTCACGTCATTTGACACGTGGCGTCAAACTGGGCCTCTAGAAAAATGACATATTGGGCCTAATGAAGTGGGCTCATCACTTTAGCCCAATTAAATGGACTAGCCCAATGTATTAAGACTTATTTATTTAATCCATGTATGTTGAACTTAAATAATTAATTCAATTATATTAGCCCATGATATTTATTTGGACTAATATATTTAAGATA